>JAPYYZ010000742.1:0-18439 GCA_030522705.1 Eretmocerus eremicus
TTTTTGTCTGGTGTTGATCATGCAATGCTTTCATAACATGCGTGCACTCTCGCATCTGAGCTTACCCCGAGCCATATGAATCGTCCTTCTGCATTTCACTTTATTCAATGTACACAATTTGTCAGGATTATTGCAGTCTTTATCTGTCTCTGTAAAAAAGTTAGTTTGGCTTATATTTTGAACGGGTTTATCTTACAGAATTGAAATGATGAGATAATGATTGAAAATTTGTCATCAGAGTCTGAGTTTGATTATTTGCTTGTAATCCTGATTTAGGTAGATTGTCCCAAAATCAGTGCTTCCTCTGAAACGAAATGAAACCAAACCAATCCTGATTTAGGTAGATTGTCCCAAAATCAGTGCTTCCTCTGAAACGAAATGAAACCAAACCAAACCAAACGCCGAAGCGAAACTCATTCTGTTCCTCTCAATCGCTATCAGATAATATAGGTCGGCCAGAATTTTGTTTCCTCGCACATAATGGAATGTTGATAATTTTCGAGCAATGAATGTCAGAAAAAAGTAATGAAATTAATTTCGTTTCGGCATTTCGTTTAGCTTCGTTCGAGGCTTCGTTCCGGGGGAGGCTCTGCCCACAATATAATCCTACAAAAATTTACATGAATTAATCAATGTCTTTTATTTTACTAAGAAAATCGTATGTGGTATCATTATTTGAATGAATGGAGTAGGTAGTAATTTCAAGTGAATCAATAGTATTTGTGCTGACGCATAAGTTCTATGAACTGGAAATAGGGTTGAATTATGTTTTCTTTGAGGCATAATTTTCTTGCTCCATCTACCTATTTTAGTTCTGCGTAGTTAATTGTAAATCATGCATGGTGATTCATATTTTACAAAATAGTACGATATTGTTTTGGAACAGTCCGCTTGGAGTTCCGCTTAATGTCAGGAATAACGATTCATACTCATGCATATGGATTCTATAACAGCAAATAAGAGTGCATGCTACATTCAGTGCTTTCACATGCTTTGAACATACTGAACATGCTTCTTGCAAGTTTATAAGGGTAGTTTAAAAGGCCCGTTTCGGGTTTTACATTCATCGATCTATCGATCTTTTCTCTCTAGTTTCGATTTATTTATATCTGAATCCACATTTCTTTCGTGCTCAATTATTTTTTCATAGCATGAAAATCCCGGACACTGTACATATTTCATGACCTGTGCATGTAGGAATCTAGGTTATGAGCTCTTAGATTTTCTTCATAGTGATACAACAATGCAAATATACCGTTGTCGTGAAGAGAAGAAGCTTCAATAGAGTTTTGCTTCTTTTTAACAGTTTTACCTGAACTTCTCCAGATTTTCGCGTTTGTTCTTCAAAATTTAGAAATATCCTTCGCCGACCACGCTGGTCATTGGTGTATGCCCTTTCGTTTCGTTATCAAGTAAAAAGCGCCCTGTAAACAAGAAAATCGGCGTTTCTTATTTCATCAGTAACGATGAATGCGGTTCAGGTCGTTGTTGATTGAGACTTGTCACCCGCAGTATTTCCGTCATTATTATCAGATTAGAATTAGCCTTACTACTCCCCAAAAAAATAGCAAATCTCAGACCAAATTCCAATCAGCTTCCCCCAGAGCGACTGCCCATCCGCTCACTACCCATAAGCTCAACCTTCACATAAGCTTCCAGAGTTACCCCACGCATCGCCGTAAAGCAGTCGTTGCACCTAATCCGCGCGCGAGCATATCTCTCGTCTCTCACCCACCAGACGCAGCGAGGCCGTAATGCGCGAAATCCTCCCCCGCGCGAATAAATAAGCATAAGCCGGCACACGTATATATAGCGGGGTTCTCGAGTGCCTCCCTCTCGGCTTCCCGTTATTTTTCCGCGATGACAACTCGCTCTCTCTTACTCTTAACTCTGACTTGTACTCTCCGCAGACTCTCCGCGGGCTCTATAACGCATATGTGTGGCTGCGGTGCTATATAAATAGCCCCTCGCGCTCGTGTGATGCATGCGTTTGAGCGAGGAAGGGGAGACGAGAGGAGTAAAGAGGGCTCGGGCGGAAAGCTATAGCCGGTGCGCATCCGGATGAGCGGAAGATTAAAGAGGAACGGCAAGTGCATATAGCAGCTTGCAGTACATCCCACACGTATATAAAAGCCTATATGTGTGTTCGCGAGCGATGGATGAGCGAAACTACGCTACGCCAGAACATACGAAGAGGAGTGAAATAGCATCGTGCACCGCCCGTACTTTCGCATACCGCACGATGTCGTCTAGGTAGACGGAGAGCTCGATACCCTCTATGCGCATACGTGACCGCGGGTGTGAGACGCACTACCTACGAGTACGGCCTACGCGTTCACGTGTCCCCGCTGCTCTTTTGCATTGCGTGAGACAAGAAAGGAGAGACCAGCTACTCGAGCGAGACGTCCCTTTGATTCCCGAGGGCTCCGTCGCCACCACGTTGCCCTTTTTGCGTTTTTGCATGTGGCGAGGAAAGAGAGAATGGCTCGAGCTGCTCGCCTTGGCATTCGCGAATAGACGTAGAGTAGAATGGGACATGTGAAGAGAGGCTGAAATTCCAAAGGCTCCGGGGTGATTATTAGCCCCGGGAGAGAATCAGCTCTCGTCAGTGTCTGGATGATATATGCGACGACGGGTTATTAATCTTCCCGAGCGTATATTAGAGCTTCGGGGTATTATTCAAATCAATTTGATATCTCGTTCGGGCTGCGGGTCGAGTAGCTTCGATGCCACAGTTTGAAGGCTCTGTGGGAGTGATTCGCGAGGTGATTTGCCACCTCTCGCGACAGGGGAAGAAAAATTGAGGGCTAGGGGGCCGATGAAGCGCAAGAAATTAACTGAGATGCGCGAGTGACGAACAGTAGGGGTTGACTCAATTTGGTAGATGGAGGAGTTGTATAACATCGTAAGCAACAACAGTAAGACCCCAAAGCGGGCATCGGGAGAGTATGTGAAGGTATGTGGTGCTTGCGCTGAGCAGGTGGGTGTGAGGGATTAATTGCGGCCATGCTCGCGGCTCGTGGATACAGATTTGCAAGGCGCCAGTGAAAAGTAAGTTGTAGCTGTTGACGAGATGCAACTCTGCATTGAATTCACTTGTGCTTCTAAAGTACTTGTCAGCCTGGGAAAGAAGCACCCTCGGCTTTATTTGTCAAAGGACCCAATTGCATGTCTACGTTGCGAGTTGCTGTTTCTACCTAGAGACGTTCGGATCTTTCTTATCTCTATGCTAAGGTTTCGTTCGATTGCCCTCGCGGTGGTGATGTTGCACTTTCTAAATATTATATGGCGAACAAGATAATTATAAAGGAGAACCTTGCTCAAATCGTGGAGTGGATTAATCGTCTGATGTATATGTAGAAAATCAATAGCAGCGAGGAAAAATCCAATCTGTGCGGAGTGCGGTGCTGATACACGAAGTGTTGATTTCCACTGAGAGATTTTATTGTACTCCTTGTTTCAATTTCTATTATCAGAAGCGCTGGCGCTACCAAATACAATTAAGCGAATCTATTGAATAACACATTTTCAATGTAAACAAAATTACATCAAGAGCTCTCCGCCAATCACTCAGAAATGTTGCACAGTGAGACACCTCACCAATGCACAGTTCTAAATTCAAATATTTTGTCGAAATATTGTCTGGATTTATTTAGGACGAAATTATGATAAATATTGGGAAGGATTAGCTTTTACTTTATTGAGTGGACGTTTGATCAATTAATTGTGGCAATTTAATGGCAATCAACTCAGAACTGTGCATATGAACGAGTTATTTTGAAGTGAAATTCGAAGTTACCTTGGCGACGGTAGCTTCGAAGTAAAATACGCATGATACTGTCTTCATTCTCAACTTGGCCTATGTCTCATGAGATTGAATCCAATTCGCATCAAGTTAACTGTCTTTCATGCATAAAGTAACAGAGATAATTCGCTGATTTGATATACCATGTAGTTTCCGTTATGAAGCTTCAGTTTGACATTTGGATCGGGAGCGATTTGATATGAAGGATCCAGTAATTATGTCAATCAACTGTGGTCTCGCGTGTAAATTGAAATTTTCTTACATATTTCACCTTCGTGTAGATCTTTGCATGAATTAAATTGACACGCTATTATGTCAAAACCAGACACGAAACTCAGTGTTCCACTATTCTAGCTCACTCATTCCAGTGACTCTGCCCAATTTGCAGATTGAAATTCAGATAATTTTAATTTGAAAAGATAGCCGCGTAATCGCTGCAGTCACGCTAGTTCAAAATACCAAAAGTGCGACTTAGCTCTGTCAGCTGGAGGAATCATTTTGAACTCGAAAAAGTACAACGGCGTGTAAAACCTTGCAACATACCCGGTTTAGACTCATCACGAATTTCCGAATATATCACCGACTAGCCACTTTTGTTGCGAGGGCTTCTCGGAAATGCAAGGGTGATTTTTTTCTCGCCGCGTCAGGTATAAGTGTGCGTAGGACGAATAAGGGCCTCCGTGATGTGAGCTGTTTGCCCATCAAGGAAAAAGTACATTGCTCCGAGGCGAGGATACGTGGCGACTACTCAAGATGAATTTCAAAAGCGGCCTCCATTGTGTTTCCATGTTCTTTGTAATTTTTGAGAACGAACTAGCGCCCCTCGTGTGGCAGATAAAAAACGGACGGAGAATCAGATAAACAGATGTGTGAGCACTGGGTATTGTGTGCTCATCATAGCATGTGGCGAGTATAGGTCGCTTTGATAGGTGTATTTACCTATCTCACCGAAAAGAAACGCTTCTATAAACGAGATGGTCGATTCAACGTGTGAGTAAAATATCTAAGAGATTTTGGATTTGAACACAAAATTAGTAGAAAGCAAGTAGAAATTGATTTCATCATTCGATTTTTCTTTGCATTCAAAAGCCTGTAACAAATAATCAATTAGTCACACTGTGCAACATAATCCCATCCCAGATTACGAAAGGCAGTATGAAAATTTGATACAATCCGGAAGAGCGTATCACTAAAGTTTGTGTTTGAGAGAAAAGTCTCTAAAATCTCATGTTTTGGGTATGTCGTCGCCGAAAAGACGCCGAAATTCGACACACACGCCCACTCTATTTACACTCACAACACTCAAAGATAGATGGGGTAACCTTAGCATACATCTCCAAAGCGGCTCGTTAACGTGTGAAAAAGCCAAAAGGCAGCAGGGATGGAAATTTACTAAGTCGTGGCTCTTACGAGTTTGAGACTCGGTTTCAAAAGAAAAGGTCTCGAAAATCGCCGATAAGTTGTCTATTTACATAGTATAACCCCGGAGCCGAGGAGAGACCATCAATATTCCCGCCACAAATGCAGAGGAGCGAGAGAGAGAGAGAGAGAGGGCCTCAACTCAACTCCCCGAGTTTAAGCATTCGGTTTCGCGACTTCAAACTTCAAGCCGGATGGGAAGAAAGAGAGCCAGGGCGAAGTGACGTGGAAGGAAAGCGAGACAGACGGAGACGGCTATATCAAGCGAGGGGGTCTCTCTAATACGAGTAAAAGCGGCCCCCAAGAGTCCGTCGCCTTCTCAGTCTCGACGGCAGTGTCCTCTTTTACTTACTTTGAAATGCGAATCGCGAGCCTGTGCTATAATGCGAATGCAGCCAACTACTTCCTGCGACGGAGCCCGCGCGCTACCGACTCGTCGAAGGAAACGGACGGTTCGAATCTTTTTATATCCCCTGGAAGAGAGCAACGACATTTCTACCGAGAATCACGAGGCCTAAATATTTTGCGTACACGTTAACGTGCCTGTAAGAATGTTAATGGAAATTGCAGTGTAAGTTTACCGAGAGCCACTGTGCTACTCTATACGGGGCTGTAAAATTACAGCTGTGAAGTCGTTTAGCTTTCTTACAGGAATTCCTCCAAGAGATTTGTGGATGCATGAATTCATAACACGGGGAGATGGAAGACATTTTTGTCCGAAAGTTTCGTGGAAGTTAGAATTTTGCTTATGCTTCAACATCAAAATCGACCTTGATAGCTACTTTTGTGGTTCTCTGGTCAGCTGCAATTTGAATGCAATCTTGTACTCAGGATCCTGGTTTGATTGGCAAGACAGTGAGGACTGGATCTCGCTGAGTTAATGGACCTGAATGGCGTATCAAAAATGTAAACATTCCCTGCTCACTTACAAGGTAATATTGTGTAAATACATTGAAATATGCGCGGCAAAGTCTCTACCATCTTCTCCGGCACGTTTGTATTCATTGAGATGCCTCCAAGAAATATACTAAGCCGCAATAGAATTTGTACATACTCTCCCGATTCGGAAGTCATTTTTCGCAATCGTGACTTCAATAGTGCCGACCGAAAATAACGTGGCCAGAAATGAACAGTTGAAAAATCACAAGTAGGCGTTGCTCAGGTATCGAAAGTATCCCTCCAAGCTCACGTCGCCGGAATCGTGGAAAAATGAGGAGAGTCGTAGCATTGTAGAGAAGTTCATCCGTGCTGATCAGAGAGCGATTGGGCTCATTTTACTGAGTCGGCTTTTAAAAAGAATGCGATTCCATCGTTGTCCTAAACCAGCATCTTCGAGAAAACGAAATACGCATGTGGCAGATAGTATCCAAGTAAAGTTGCAAGCAAATAAACGGATGATCGGACGAAGTCATTCCTCTCTTTCTCTCTTTACAGAAGGGGAAGCGGAAGCATGCCATTATGCTATGGAAACGTCAATTTCCGCCGGCGTTACACGCTGCCTCTCTCGGTTTTCTCGCCCCTTTGCTTCTTTTCACCATCAACCGCATTGCTTTTTGCATGATGCTGATTAAGTTCTATGCGTGTGTTCGTGATATAATTGGGAACTGCCTAATCAAATAGCTCTCTTGGTTCTTTTTAGTAAATGGTGTAGTGTCGTCAAAAGGCATAGCACAGTTTGTCCGATATACATGCGATATAGTAGAGGCAGTGGTTAGACTTTTGGCATTGACATTAGACTTGATACAAAAACTAATATTCCGAGAATATCTTGGGAGGAACAAAAGTACAACTCCAAAAAAATATATGTACACACGATAGTGTTACCATTTACACTGATTACGAATTGATTTAAATCATGACTCAGTTCATCATAGTCCTATAGAATCATTGTGAAATACATGGACCAAAGAGTAGCACTGTCAATTCTCTTAGCTTGGTTGAGATGCTATTGTTGCAGTTCTAAATGAGGTTCATCCTTGTACTGTAAGAAACATTTTTGAGGATGGGGAAAAGTGAGCACTTGATTTTCTCCGTCTTGAGCGAAATGCTTGGTGCAGGTGTACGAAAGATTTGTCATTCTTCCGCGCGATAGCGTGAGAAACGTGCAGGTTGAGACTGTAAGATCATGAATGTGACATCGTGTGGTACTGACACAGGAGAGAGGGCGCGGATAGACTTTGGATTTGTAAACTGCGAATTTTTGTCTTTCTGCCCGCGTAAACGCGACTTTGTGTTCCAATTTCGTGTGCATTGCAAACCAAAACGAGAACGATTCATAAAAGAGGCCGCGTTTGTATTAAGGTTGGAGTCTCTTCAAATAGCAATGACGTTGAAAAATTGTAGTTTCGAAGGCATTGGCCTAAAGGTTCATTTTTCCATTAAGTGAAAACGATCTCTGGCTCAAAAAATCGTTCTCTCATTGTCACAAAATATTTTCACAAGATTTGTGCAATCGCGTTAGGAAATCTCTACGAAATTACACGAATTATATTTATTATTCCGAGGTCAATTCCGGTAATCATGCTATTGCAGCTACATTGTAGTTCCTTTGTATCCTGCGCATAACGATATGATCTCACATTCGGGGAATTGTGGGCCAATTGTCCTCGTAGTTTTCTTTGATTTGCGTGTTTTGATCAGAACTGAGAACAATTGTTTATTATCACGTCGAGGTTTTGCGTCGCAATTCAGAAGAATATATGCTGTGATTTCAAGCCGACTGGAGTTGTTATAATGACTCAATCTGATATGCTGTTCCTTACATGCGAAACAGTGCCGTGGCGAATGACTGCAGCTCCGATAATGACCAAAACGTGTCTCACGCATGAAACATTTTAGTCTCACTGTACGAGAGGGTCATTCTCCAGATACGTTATTGCACAATTTCTGCATTTTCGTTATGTATAAATTTCAGTATGATTAGGAGCACATAATCATGATTAAGTCATTACAAATCCCCATCTTCTCTTCTGAAATTGATTGCGACAGAATATCATGTGAAGATTTATATTCACGATATTGCAATATTTGATTCCATGTTCCTGTTAATAAAAGGTCATCATTGATCAAACAATCAAACGATTTGAGTAAGTGCAAACCATTCTTTGATGATAAAACAAAGACTTTGAAAGTGGCGAGTTTTTGAGCATTTATCCGGTGCATACGCTCGAATAGTGTGCCGTATAGCGGCAAATTTCTGTAACTCGTTTTCACAGGGCTTGTGCGTGCAAATATCGCCAGCTCAGATTTCAGGCGACAACGCTCGACTATCTCCACCCCGAATCGCAGGTGGGAACCTTGATTTTTCACGCCGAGTTTGTTACCGTATTACCGGGCTCAGTCTCAAATTCGGAGCTCATTGCCCCTGCGGTGGTCGCGTCGCGCGCCTGACTTACATCAAAAGCAACGGCGTTGCCACATTCGAAAATCGAGTCAACGACCCGTGCACTCCGGGCCACAGCCGAAAATAGACATCGCAGCTACAATCGTCGAGCTCTTTTACCTTGACACTCGCCACGAGATATCCCTCTTTGGTCGCGCACAAGTTATCTCTGGCTCTATCTTCTTCGCATGTAATCCCTTACTATGTACTCTTGGATGCGTTAGATTTGTCGATTTCTTTAACTTCTGCACAGGTCCAAACTGACCCTTTGGATACGGGTGATGGAAGATGATTGAGGATGTCGCGCACACGCAGACATGACCAGACATCCGCAGACATTTGAATGCGCGATCGGTAGTTCACTTCCGTGCCGACGCTGACTCGCAGATTCTTGAGCCTGCGCTGCGCGCGAATCCACATCCGGTCTTTGGGGAAGCGAGCACCTATATTACGTCACTTTGCGCGCAAAAAGGATGTGCCGCGCGAGAGTCTGAGCCTTGAATCAAGAGCAATCAGCTCAGTTTTGCGATATCTTTCTTTGCGCGCATAACTCGGGCCAGAGTTGCTCTGAAGAACTTGATCAGAAATGAATTTTTCGAAATCAAAAACCACGAGTTTATTCGGTTGTGGCTGAATCTTCCACAAATACATTCAATGATTCAATCGTCCATTCACAAAATTATACTCTACTGGGGTACGCGGAATCTCCTTTAAAAAGACAGATTACGTCTTATCGAGGTACCGTATACCGGGTTGACTTGGGCCACTTCGTCGGGAAATAATTGTAAATGCTGTGCTGGAGCCCTTTCAAAGCTCAGAATTTTGTTTCAAATGAAATTTGGTCCAAACGATGATAAGATCATTTCAAAACCCTTTTCCCCCATTTGCGAGGGTTGAAAATATTCATTTAGATTTGTAACTTATTCAAGTTGCTGTTGATCAAGCGCGGATGTAACGGAGATTTAACAGTCTGTTCCATCAAAAAAACTTACCAGGTCAGTTTTTCGACGGGAATCACGAGAAACCAAAATTAACTAGAGGAAATATGAATCCGAGCTGTTGCATTTGATGTCAAAATAAGAATTCTATCCAACCATACGTGGTGTTGTCCAGAAAAAAATCCACGTGCTGAACATGGGATCGAATTTTCTGTAATATTGGCAATTAATCTTCTGATTTTGATTCTCGATTATCGCAGCATTGGAGCACAATGTCACTCACTTGTACCAGGAATATGAGGCCATCCTCAAACAATGCACTATTGATGTCCAAGTAACCGTGGGAGTATTTTATCACTATCGCGTGCAAAAAAGACTCGCTGTATTCATTTTTAGTCAGAAGATTACGATGACTATCGAGTGTAGCGATCAAATTCACCTCGGGTGTAGAGACGACTCTGACCTCTGATGATTCGCAATTCTCGAAAAAGTGAATGACGGAAAGTGGATTCTGATCACACCACCTTGTAGTAGAAGTCAAGACGTGCATGATGGGTATGCATACATTATGGCTCAGCTCATGAATCTTACTAACATTTGATTGAAAAAAGGGGCGAAATTCACCCTCAGCTTACGGTACCGTGTAACGACGACAGCTTTGACGGATGGGGCTTTCAATCTCGCCCCAGACTAATTGCTATAGTGACAGAGTTTTTAAAACCGTCAGTTAGATATCCCTTTGGAAGCCAAATAATGGCATCAGCCTCATCTGACAGCGCTAATGCACTTATAGTCTCTGGGGACATCAAACTTCAATGATTGATTGAGCTTGATGAAGTTTAATCTGGCGGAGTGGAATCCCACGAGCTTCCGCTTCCTCGAGTTACCGAAGTTTCAGAACGATAGCTATGATGCTTTTCCATCTTTTCAAGCAAATTCGAAACATTGGGAGGTAGATACCGTATCTTTGCATGAATTCGTGATGAATTATGAGTTTATTGAGGTGGCAGGATCTTCACTCTTTAAAAATAAATCGTGCATTGATGGTCTTTGATTTCATTTCATGATTTGCTAATGTTGTTTTGAATTTTCTTAACATTATTCCTTTTAGTATCTTGATACTCTTTGGATGCTTCCATGCCTCGTATAATTTCGACAAGATATCAAGACGAAGATTCATCATTTGAAATTCAAACTGAGTCAATTGAATCGCCTTTCCCTCATAAAAGTTCGTACATCTTTCGAGTATCTGAGAATGCCCCACCCACAATGTTTATACAATCGTGCGAAACAAAAAATGTCTCACGGACTTCTGAGAATATCAGAGAGTTGTGACAAAATGGAACTATACGAGTTGAGAGAGCCACAGGTCCTTGTCAGTAAACTTGAGTGCAAACCAGTGAGCAAAGGCATTGAGCAAATCCTTTTAACCACACGTGAGCTTGTTACATGAGTAAACGATGCTAGCAAAAATTTACTTTCGGGAAGCTAGATAGACTTTATACTCCATGCGTGAGAACTAAAACGTCCTGTGGTTGTAGCTAGACTTGTCAGCTTATGTTGCATGGATACAGTGATTTGTTTGGAAAGTAGATCGCACCATCTGTGCAGGGAAATTCATCCAACCGCTGGGTTTGTGGGAAGATATACAGTTTCAAGCGAGACAATTTTACAAAATTTTGAAACCCGAGGTGAATTTATTGCCTATATGGATGAAGTTACACAAGCGAGACTTGACTTCTATCTCATGCAAAGATGAATGAGCGAGTAGACCGCTGGAAACTATATTTGCTGCACTTTCCCATGGACCTAATTTATCATCAAGCGCACGAAACTAGTTATCTTCATTTCGAGCCTTATTTTGTGTAGAGCACATAAATCAGTAACTTCGATTTGATAAATCCCATGACAAATTTTCAAACAGAATGTCAGTATCCCAGTATCTCGATTTACGTTTCAGATGAAACATGTGATGATCTATCACGAATGTTGCAACTTTACAACAATCCTTGGATCGTTTGCAGCGAGGTTTGTAGTCATAGTAGCTTTATCAATCTAGTTGGAATTCTTTTTAACTTTTTGCGGTCATCTTGGCTATAATTATAGGGCATATAGTGACCAATTTCACTCACCAGGAGCGATCGAAGTCTCTGGGTCATGGATTTTGACGAAACTGTGGGAGTAGTCTTCATTCGGAACTAAAAGATGCTTTCTAAAGCCACTGTCTCCAACGATCAAAAATTTTTGAACTATAGCTCATGAAATTAGCATTGCAAGTATGGCCATAGATGTCAATTCTTAAGATGGGCTTGTATGGGCGTTTCTCATATTCTGGGTTTTATTTCGAAAACTATTGAACTTAGCAGTGTCGGATATCATATTTTGATTCTGAAAAGAGACCATTATTCCCGCAATTTCAGTCGAATGCGTAACCCGGAGACCATGGTCTTTCCTAGAGTTTTTCCTGGTCAGACTGAGCGAAAATTGACTTGGGTGACGAACACGGTTCTGTTCATTTTCCTTTTCTCCTTCATTTCCTCGTTGTAACTTTTCAAGTCATGTAATCCTACCCACTCCATCGTTGGCAGCCAAAAAGTGCGTGGTCACTCTACTCGTCTAAAATTTTGCTCTCTGATACGTTTGTGCTTCTTCCTTCGGCGAATTCTCTTTGAACATCACCTCGGAACCTTTGAAAGTACGAGAATCATTGAGGACCTACAGCTATGATCTCGGAAGTACGCCACACTTTTGCCAGAATTGAAAACTCATTGCCGATAGATCTCTTGAGTCTCGGATCCTCCATAACTCAACCAGCAACTAAATCGAGGGAATACCTTCCTCCACCGGAACTCATCTCACCTAAAAACTGGAGAATCATCTCGGTAGGCGCCAACGCCAGAAGCATGAAAAATGTCATTACACGCTCGCGCCGCTGCACGGCGTCAGAGCCTCGTGGGTTACAAAAAGAACCCGACGCATCCAAGCTCCTCGAAAGGTCATCGCATCCCACATCCTGCGTTGGCCGCCGCGAGTCCTCGCACTCCTTGCTGCGCACATACTCTACGCTTATACTATACGCATTAGGAGACGCCGGAGAGCGGATGGGCGTGGGAGTTGTAGAGGTGCACATGTGCGCGACGCGGGGGAGGGATTTCCTCCGCGTTTCCGCTGCACTTGGCCCACGCGGTGCGGATGTGCATCATAGGTATTTGCCTCACATGGCCGATGATGCCCACGACTCGCTCAGCGAGCAGCGACACGCGCTCGGGTCCCGCGTAGGCCCCTGTCCGGGTGACGATTGACGTCAGTCGCTGTCACCGTAGATGCATCGCAGGATGTGCGAGCCTGCCCTTCGTATGAGCCTCTGTCCCGTGCACCACTGTCTAGACGTCGACTTTCGCGACAAGTTCATTATGTACAAGAGCTGTGTTATAATTTGCCCACTCTTGATGGATATGACTGTATACCCCATCGTGTACGGTGACGCAAGTCGCTGACCACCGTATGACTGATGCCGTCATGGCTCGGCGATTTCGATGATATCTTCAGGAGGGTTCCGGAGTGTGATTTTTTGTACACAATTTGATGAATACCTTACTGTGTATAGACCTCAGTGTCGAGGGATTAAATTTTCTGTGCGACTAATGAGTGCGTGACATTGCTTACTCAATTGAGGATAATTACCGTCATGCAATTTGCATGTTAAGCGAAGCTTCGTTATTTTAGCCCACCAGCGTTCAAGAAAACTTGGTTTCATCCTTATTTTTGAGCCTCGACTGCGGTACGATGGATCATGGAAATTAAATTTCAATCAAGTTTCTCTGCCTACCAGGGTGTGCTCTCTTGATTTCCGTACTCAAAATACCGTTTAGTTGTCTCTGTACAGAGATATACTACCATTATAAAGTGAAAAAGTGAGATTCACTCTAGAATAATTTTTTTTTCAAATCGGATAAGGAAGCAGAGCAACTTCAAATTGTGTCTTCGAAAATCTCAAATAAGCAACTCAAGTAATGTGATGTAAATTATATGACTAAACTTAATCAGCACTCTTCAGAACATGGAACATGCCGCACGAATTACTTATTTGCGAATTGTGAGTCATCCAATACGGCCAAATTATCCATAATATTCTCCATTAATAGAAACCCATGTCCATGGAGTACTCACGTTGGATCCTGAACAGCCCATCGTGCAGTTCCAACGAAACCGCTTAGATCAGTTACAACATTTCCTAAATAAATTGTTCCCTATTTAAAGATCACATGGTTCATTATTTTCGAGATATCAGTTCAAATGAGCCTATTCACGAGGAGAATCGGATAATGTTGGAGTAGTAAAAGAGACTGGTGGCAGTTGCGCTATTATTTATACTCTTATATTCTAATAATCAGAAAAAATTCCATAGTCTCACGGTGTCTCTAACCGTTGCATTGAGTAACCGACGCGCATCTCATTTAACATCTCGAACAGCATGCTGTTGTATCTCGAACCTTGGATTTTGACCGTGACACGATTGGTTGCAGATATTTCTCTTAGACATCTTGAAAATTGTAGCTCTACATCCTTTCATTAAGAAACATCCTCTGGTGAAACCCCAAGAGCACATTAAATCAGAGCATCCTCTCGTCCTCTTTCATCATTCGCCTTGTTGTTCTTGCTTGGTAGATACAGAATGGGGGGCACATACGTCGATCTCTCTTTCCGCCTCTTGAGAATTGCACGCGAATGTCGAGGAGTCCTCCGGCCGACGAGATCCGGATGCCAGCGAGCTGCACCGGAAGCCAAACGAGCAAATTCTCGCGTGCACCGTGGAGAGCTGCTGCAGCCAAACGACGCAGTTAGTGCCTTGCATGCAGAGTGCAGAGGAAGAGAGAGAGAGGGAGAGAGAGAGACGAAAGAGGTGAGCAACGCTATGTACATGCACATATAAGGCTGCGCTGACGCCCACTCGAACGTCGAAGCTGCTGCTGTTGAGCTTTTGTTGCACCCTGTACACTGGAACCGGACTCATGAGTATATCAAGGTATCGGTGTGTGGCACGAGTGAGAAACCTCAATATGGTAAGGAGGTGTGTTTTGACGCCTTACCACTGTGGCTACAACGGATTATCTGCGATCGCCGCCTCTCCGCACTCTCAAGTCGGTTTCTTGAGAATTTCTGGTATCGTGTCCAAGACATCCTTTGCAACCTCCTGCATGGAAATGTGATAGAATGGTAACGTTTTACTTCAGAGATGGAGATTTACTTTTTTTGATCGGACTGAGAAGTCCGTTTAAATAATTGGCCTATGTCAGGTGTTCATTATGTACACGCCGTCTGGGAGATAAATGAAGATTCTCTTGTTTTATATCCAAAGATATGTCTGATTAATCTTGAAGCTGCTTGTTATGAATCGTGGAATCGTTCGGCAACAGTTCAGAAGAAAATGAAAAGCGAACAAATATTACAACGCATCGTTCCATATTCTTGGATGCATTTTTTGTACGATAAATCTTTGGGAGAAACTGATCCACTAGGATTCTCACAAATGGATAGCCGATTTATTAAAAAGGATTGATGATCATTGGAACAGTTTTGTAGAGTTTTACGTAAGATATGATAACTTGTCAAGATTGTGGAGTACTGCGAGCAGATAAACACATTGTTGACCATTGTTGAAGGAGTTGGCGAGAAGAAATTTGCCAGCAAAGTTTTTCTTCAACTTATGCTCAATCACTACGGAGTTGTTGAGGAATATTGAAGCAGTTTTATAGAGTGCTCCCAAGAATCAAGATGTTTTTAATTTTCAATGCCCAACAAAGATCCCATCTCAATCTCCATTACATCAGGTCGCTTTGGGCCGGAGGAATTCATCTAGCAATCGCCGTTGATTGCGCTCAAGAGCTCGCACAAAAGAGTACGCCGCTCGGAACAATCGCCGAAAGGACAGCATCTCCTTTCGGCCCTTTATCGCGAGATGTCTACCGTGATGGCTGCACATCCAATCGTGGCTAAAAGTCGACTCGGCGTAGATGTCTGCTCGCTTGCCCTTTTCGACTATCTGCGCCCATTGTCCAACTGTCGTTACAGCGCGTCTCTGATGCACGGAGCGCATCTCGCTGCGAGGCGATTGCTGTACAACACGAGTACAGCCTCCGGAATGCGCATCGCCACACATTGATGAGAATCGATGAGAGCGCAAAAAAGCACTCGATCTGAACAGCATTCTCGGCGGAGTACGTACACCGCCAGTACAATAGAATGCCGCTCGGCTCGCTGTCGTGACGGGGTAATGGAAAAGCAGCAGGTGAGCGAGCGAGCGCGGAATATGATGTGCAGGAACGTAATGAATGCGGGCTAGCTGTGCGCACGTATCTCGCTTCGCTTATATGACGACGACGGCAATTCATAACGCCAGCGAGATATCGCGGTGCACCGACTTCCTGCGCGCCATGCAGCTCGTCAGATGTATCGGATGTGCGCGCGAGTATACGAGAGCGAGAGAGAATTGCATCGCGCTCGAATCCATGAATGGAGCTGCATAGCGGCGGAGCGCGTGAATGGACTACGGCCTACACGCGGGCCCACGCTTTACTACGCCTCGTGTACGCGAAGTTCCGTTCCGTTATGCAGCTCTCCGCTTCCTCTGACCGCGAACTCTGGGCCGTCGCCGCGTCCGGCGCTGATGAGTGTGCGTTGCATCGGCAGAAGCAGTAGCGAGCCCACGCGCCAACGCGGCCACGCTCCAGCAGATTGTAAAACTTGCGCCTCGCGAGATTATGGGACTTTATACAGGAGAGCTGCGTGGGCGGCTGCATCCGATCGCAGGAGGTCGACTCGAGAGGAGGTGGAGAAGGTGGAGGAGGATGTTGTTCGGCTCCGCTGCTTGCGCGATGCATTCGCCGTTGCGTGGGACGGAATCGATCGTGCCCTCCGCCCCCGACACCGCGGTGCAGAGAGCAATGGGGCTGTTTGGTGGGCGGTGAGAGTGAATAGGGTGATGTTTTTTCCACAGGTTGGGGGCAATCGCTATGGAGTAGCTGGATCTTGGAGTCCTTCATCACCATCCGATTTTGGTGATTCAAAACCGAATGAGCGATGAATATGAAGCAAAGTCGAATCATTTTCCTTGTTATCCTGCCGTGTTTTGATACTCTTGATGAGAGTTTCAGAGATCTTGTTACAATGTCCGCCGAGGCCTACAAAGATATAACTTGTCAAATAGTTTCATCATTGAAAAGGTTTGTTATGAAAGACATCTGTTTCAAAGTGAGGATGACCCTTTTCATCCATCAAAATTTAGATCCACTGCAGCTAACCCTCAGAAAATGACATCATTTTGGTTAGAAGCTACTGAATAATCTCTGGATTCTGCTACATGTTTTACAGAAAATGTTGAAAAGAATACCTACCATATAATATCGAGCTGCCGGGGACTATCGAGTAGCATCCTTATAATTAGAGCCTGAAATAGGTGTTTCACTCCCGTTTCTTTAAAAAGTACAATACACAACTTGGGAGTAGAGAGGACACCCCATCTCGGGTCCTTTCGTTAATATTCGCTATAACGCTAATTAATTACTCGGAAGAAACTGGCGCGCTCTCTCTTTCTCTCACTCCCTAGTTGCAAAATGTACTATCTCTCCCCGCGGAAGCGCAAAATTTTGATTCCCGCTAACACTACATGTTAGATATGAGATTTGTTTCAGTCGTTCTGAGTCATGTTTTAGATAAGCTAGGCCTCGAACCATGTCTATTTATTATCTTACGAAAAAAATAAGTGACGTTCTAAATTTTGTCCGTAAATCCAACACTGTGCTTCTGACCAACAATAATCATTGTCAGATACTACCGAAACGAAATTGGGATTTGTTTCCAAAAGCTCCAACTGTTACCAGTGAACTACCAGAGTAAAAGAACCATCCACAGTACACATCGTAATTACTTATGCACCCGACAAGAGTATCCCAGTCAAGTCATAAATTGAGATTTGATGTGAATAAGACCTTCAAGGTGCGTAATAAAAGTACTACTTTGGCGAATAGCTGTCGTAATGCACTTTGATATGCTTGCTATCAAAAATGCAAAAGTCGCGACTCGGTATAGCCCTCATTATACTTTCATTGGTGGGTCATTAGTATAGTCTAATAAGAATTTATCGCCGCTTGAATTGCAGCTGGCGACAGTATAATCTCACTGCCGCAACACGAAACACAACGATTGCGACTGCGGCAGCACCGTTATGTACGCACAATAACGTTTGATAACCAGAATAAATGCTAATACGCAGAGGGATAGCCCCGCGTGCGCCGCGTCGCACCTCGTATCACAAATGCTAATGCCTTGAGGGACAGCCCCGACTGTCCTACAGGACTTACATACATTTCAGCGATAAATCGTATCTTATCTAGCGACTTCAGAAACGCAGCTCGAGCCGCTTGCGCCCTCCACTCGGCGCTCGCGTGATTGATACCCTCTTTGTGTATTTACTCGCGCAACGACAAGGCGTATATGGTCTCCGTGTACACCTCCGCGTGTACTCTCGTCGCGCGCCGGAAAAACCCATCCAGAGCTCGCATGCATCAAGCATAATGGGATCGCCGCCGTTTCGCTCCTCGGCTGTATTCTAATGAGATCGAGTCTATTTATAGAGGCCTACGCCAGAGGCGCGCGGGCGAGAGTCTGTCTCTCCCTCGCGCCGCCGTTGTCGTCATCTCGTGAGAGGACTCTCCCTTTCTCTCGCCACGTGGTGCGCTGGTGTGATTATACGAGAATCAAACTCCATCGCAGGACGTACGATCCTCGTTTTAATGGCACTAGACCTATGATGCGCGCTACGCGCGCGGAGGCCTGTGTAATTTTCTTCGGTTCTTTTCAATCCGTTATTTCTATCCTTCGCAAATATCAGAATTG
>JAPYYZ010000743.1:0-18137 GCA_030522705.1 Eretmocerus eremicus
AGCAGAGGTACATCGCGCTATATTGAGAGTATCGCATGAGAATTTTCCTCGGGTACGACGATTGCGTCTCTTTGTACAAGAATAGAGAGCTTATCAGATTTGCCGTGCCGAAAAGTATGATATGTCTTATCTTTCTGGGAATGAGAGCAACCTAGAATCTTATCAGAAAGACGCGGTAGCTATCGAGCACGAGAACGTGCAGTATATGACTCTTCGTCGATCGACTAGCGGAGTTGTATTGCAAGAGCTCTGTGTGACTCTGACTCGAGTCAAACCAAGTCATTTAGGGCTCATAGAAACACATTTTTGAGGTTGAAGGGGCTCATTTCGTGGTTTTCAAACAAGTGATTGTGAAAGAAATCGAGTGAAAATATTATCTTCGAAACTCTCTAATACTGATGTGCTTCATTGAAAGAGTATACGAGGGATCGTCCGTATTATCAAACAACCCCACTTAATCGACAACTGAGTGATCTGGAGCGAGACTATCGGATCACATTTTCATGATATTAACATTTGATACCGGACCAACCCTGCAGAATCGATTCTGACCTAGCATTGGAAATAGGAGTGACATTCACTCCCATGAGAAATGAATATAGAGGATACCAACTTCTCTTCTTATATATTCTCATCATGGATCACAAAATTTTTGTGGAAAGCTTATCGCAAAGGAGTCGCCCTATCAGATCTACCTGGTATGCCGGCCTTGGATAACTGCGCTCATAATACTCGAAAGTGAGTGTAATACTTTCTTTTCTCTCCGCTAATAATCACTTATGATGAGTAGAAATCCAATAAAAGCTGATCCAGAACCAATGATTCTCAGTAAAATGTCACTAATATTTAGTAAAAACTCACTGGTAATGATCAGTGTTTCGGATCAAGTTTTACTGATTTGCGCGGAGAGTAAGCTTTCCGGATGTATTGAGCAACCTTTGAGAATAAGGATATGAGGACATTTATGAATTCAGAAGACTCACTATGATATTGTGAATTCATTGGTAGGGTATTGACGTGGATCACGCATGTCCTGGGCATGCAATACAGTATTCAAAATTTTCTCATTCACCCTATTTGCACATTCGGGTGAATTTGTTTCCTTTTCATCATTTTTTAATTCAGAATTCTCTAGATGCAAGACTGAATTTGCACTCATACAATGGAGCAACTTCTAATATTCAATGTACTCAGTAATTGGTGCTTCAGAAGTACGCAAATGCGGGAAGTTGGATCTATTCCAGCCAAACTCGTCTGGATGAATTAGCTCGCGCATATTCTTTGAAGTTCTAGAAATTCCGAATGAGGGCTGACCGCACAGAATATCGATGTGGAATTCGACCCTTGAATCAAAATTGTTAATGACATTTTACATGAGCTCCACATAAAGCTGTAAATAGTACCTCGAGGTCCATTCTTACATCTGAATGGATTGATATAACTGGCATGATTGTTAATTACGACCAAACATCTTTTCAAAATTATTCTTTTTCTAAGGTTCGAAAACTTATGGAATCGAGAATTGCGACAGCGAGGACCTACATCAGCCTCACTATTAGCTGTATCATGGCAGTTTGTCCGAGTACGATTCCTCATAGCGTGCACTTTGAGTATGTGCTCACAGATCATAACCTTCATCCTTTACGTAAGTCAAACGATTTGTCGCAATAACCAAACCAAGTTCCTCGAGTTCTGACTCTCAGTTACAGAGAGGTATTGAATATATGGTTTTAACTATTCAAAAATCACAATATAAAAATTATTTGAAAAACAATGGTATGGTTAGAATCAATTAATTCGTCGAGGAGGATTTTTGTAGAATTATGATTAGCCGTTGCAGATTGAAGATACATCAGCAGTCTTGCTGATTTTCCGTCACAGCACGATTTGGATCATTCCAACTCTTGATGACAGAGTGTCTCTTTTTACAGGCAACGTTGCTACGTAAATTCTTAGAAGACAGGGGAAAATCCACACAAATAGATTTTGCGACTGGTATGCACTGGGTACTTCTGATCACAGGAGCCGATGTACTCCAAACTATTTTATCCACTTGGAGAGATATAATGAATCACAGAACTGCTCTACGCCTGAAAGCAGCTTGTATGGGTATCATATTCAAAAAGATTTCGACCTCGAGTAAAATAAGAATATCGAGTCAAGAAACTGAGAAGGTAGGAACGTCATAAGCAAATTCATCTAACTTAACTCTTGACTCTCGTTTTTCTACATTCACAGGCCTCAACTGCAATATCAAAGGACTGTAAGGATATTTATGATCTTGTGAATTCTGGTGTTTCTATCATCGATGGCCCTATTGTAATTCTTTGTGTTTTGATTGCTTTTCCTATATGGTTGAGTCCAGTGGCCTTATCAGGATTGCTTATGTATCTATTCATCTATGTGATTCAGGTATTGTCTCCTCAAATATATTTTGAACTATTTACTCACGATTGTGGAACAGTCACTGGTAGTGAGAGATCTGGCTATTCATGTAATAGATAATTTGATTCCGACTTTATGCAAAAAGATGGAAGAATGAGAAAAGAATGAAGCTTCATTCTTTTTTACGGGTGATTTTTCTTCTACATACAACATCTACCTCCAAGGTCTTCAACATATCGATACAATAAGAGAGTATTGGCATTCTATTTTAATGAATCATACCTTAAAATCATTGAGCTCAATGTTCCACAAATCACAAGCAGATATCAAATGAGGTCATCGTACGTGAAATTTATCAATATTTTAGTATTGGCTTCAAAAGTGGACCAATCGTTACAAAGAGATTGCCATGGAATATATGAGAGTCCGGACTGAGAAAACACTCCAGATTCTCAAATCTTCGAGGACAATTCAGATTCTTGGGTGGGAGCAACACTTCATCCAACAAATTGCAAGTATGTCGATCATATTATTTGGAAAACGATTCCAATGTAAATCAGAAAATCTCCCCTCATGAATAATCAGGCCAACTTGGATCAATTAGATTATAGACGCAAGGAAAGCAAATGGCTCTGGAAATTCTCATGTCTGAAGAGTTTGAATTCTTCCATAAGTCAAACAAAATCTGTCATGGTCGTTATTGTGATATTCTTTCTACACTTCACAATATACGAAAATTTATCTACAGCATTGGTAAGAATAATACTGCTTTCCAACCCATAATGTCATAGCTTAAATAACTCCAAACAACATACTATCAGAGATAAGAGTATAGACACCTGTGTTCAAAGTCTTGTCGCCGAAAAGGAAAGATCGCTAAGATCTTCGAGCCGGGACGTGCAAGAAAAGTACTGAAGCTAGCTATCAGGCCATCACAGATCAAAACTGGTTCATGATTCTTCTAATAACTATGAAATCAATCATGGAAAATGCGACTTTTTCCCATTGCCAGAAGCTTCATGTATATTTGGAAGTCCACCAAAACAAGAGTGGTCATTAACAGAAAAAGAAGTTCAGAGGGTACTCGCAAAGGTTTGCCTGAAAATTTTTCGTAGGAAAAAAGTCAATCGTCTTCGGTAGCCGCACAACGCCGTATATTACTGGATCAAAATTTTCTCGATTTCATGATCCGCGTTAAGTCTTTTTACCCTGTAGCATTCTCAAATCACTCTTCTCAGCTTCGAAAATACTCCTGTAGTTGCTTGAAAACTCACGTGAGTTCTCTTCGAATTTTTTCAAAACAGTCGAATCATGACTTCCTCTTACGGGAGCTTTCGAAGTTGAGCCGAGTGAAATGAGGGATAAACTGCCTCATCCACCAAAGATTTCCTCGTGACTTGGTCGATGACTGATCAGTCTATATTAGAAAGAACTCAAAAAATTACAGTCTCAACACTTACCAAGAGCGTTCCATGTCTTGGAGATCAGGGCAACTGTTTTCTTTTCAAAGAACACACTTCAACATCAGATGTCTACATGAAATTTTCTCCTCGATGGTAAATGATAGGAGATACGTACATATCAGAGTGAAATTTCTCATCTCCTACGACGAAAATTAAGGAAAAAAGAGGAAACCCCCCCCCCCCCCCCAATCAAACTCACTAGGACAGGGTGTCATCTTTGGGAAATCAATTCGGCTGAAACTTTGAGAATCGTCTACATTTACTGCCAAAAGATGATATCTAAATGCCGCTCTTGACAATGCTCAAGCGTTTCTGAACCACAGGGTGTAATATTGGCATTATTAGTGGATCTATATCCATTACTTTTTGAGATAAGCCTATATGAGCAATGCTACTGTCACAGCCTGCAGCTCAGAAATGCTTGAGCGTTGGCAAGAGCAGATTCGTGTATCGTCTTTTGGTACCAAAAGGAAACGATTCCCAAAGTTTCAGCAAAATCCGTTTCCCAAAGATGACGACCCCCCCTTGTTGGGCAAAGGATGGGAAGTCTATCCTTCAACTCTCCCTTGAATTCTATCTCAATTCATTACAGACGTATCCATTCTGTGCTGTGATAATCGTGCAAATGCACGATGCCTTGGATGCAACCAGAATTGCCATTTCACACCTCAAGAATGCTCGCAAGACCCTCAACAGAATAAAGGTAACTATCGCTAAATATGGATATATGATTTCGGAGGACTTGAGAAATTGTTATAATTTATCATCCTTTCACGAGCAAGAACAGACTGCATTCGGTAGGAGACGTGAATTGCTATACAACAAAACCTCAAGAACCTTCCCACGCTGTCACCATAGTTCATGGAACATTTTTCTATGACACGAGTGAGAATCCGATTCAGCAAGACTCGAGTCCAGATAATGATTTGTGAGTTGAGGATTTTTATTCTGTCTCATCCATCAGATAATTTATGACTATGAAAATAGTTCAATGCCAAAATGCAAATTCTATCACCTTACATCAATGGCAATGTAGGCATGAGATTATACTCAACTTTCTTCGAAGAATGATTTATTGTACATTACATGGATATTTTTATGACCAGGAAAATATAACCGAAGATGTTGGTGAAGAGCGTTCCAAATCCGATTACAATACAGGGTAATCTGATACGCGGCAGGGGATCATGAGCATTCAAATGACAAAAATTCATCATAATACGACAAACGTTTGATCGCTGTGTTGACTTGAGAAATTAGATTTGTTGCATCATCACAAATCTAGTCAGATGAATCTATCTTGCTATAGTAAATCACAGACTCATCACGTTAAGAATTCCATTGCTTTTTCATTTTAGAGAGAGATTGCAATAGAGAGCCTTGACTATTCTGCCACCAGAGACAAGAATATCCGTAACAAGGACAACTTTCGCCAAACAAGAATTCTGAGTTACTATCTTCATTAACAGTACCACGGTCACTTGACAGATAGAGAATCGGTCTCCGATCATTCCAAATATAAACGAGGGGATGCTTTCCTCGTAATCACTAAGAAATTGATATTTCAAGAGATAATCAGAATTTTTGAGTCTATCGACATTCTTACTTCTGGCGGCAATATTTATTCATATGAGCCGATTCATAACGGCGTCAAGTCATTCATCTTTATGCTCAGCAACATATAGACATAACGAAATAGTCTCATACTTTTTGCACTTGATTTTATTCAGCCAAGACCTACAATGGATAATTATGATATCGACTTATCTTACGTCGGGGAATAAATTTGGGGATATCACTATCTTCTTCACTAGTTGGAAACTTTCAAACATTATCACATTGGCACAAACTTTTTGCGCTGATTTTCAGGATGCTTTGTTTGATTTTAACTTTTAATGGAAATAGTATCTTAGAGTCAGAGTGCAATACTCTAGAAAAAAATTCTCAATACGGCTTTAGATATTCTATCTATGACCAAGTTAAATTATAAGAAAGAGGTCGGACAGAATACCAGAATGATCTGAGTCTGAGGCATCCCAATTCAATACGAGAATCATAGAATGATACTTCATAGATGATGAAACTCATCAATTTCTGAGTTTCATTTGCATACAATGAATTTGTTGCAGAGAAAGGAATGTGGACAAACAAGATGATCAAAGTAGTATTGATCCTGAAAATCAGATTCTTGATAATTCAGCGCGCGAAGACAAGCGATCCACAGTTCTGGAGAACATACATTTCAAAGCGAAAAAAGGCCAACTAATTGGAATTTGCGGTCAACCAGGAAGTGGCAAGTCATCCTTACTTCTAGCTGCACTCGGTCAAATACGAATGGCTTCGGGTCAACTGATGAGACAGGGGAGCTGTGCCTACACCTCTCAGATGCCTTGGTTTTTCGATGCTACGATCAAAGAGAATCTCTTATTCCACGAACCTTTTGATGCTAAGCGATACTATGAAGCTCAAATTATATCTCAATTGCGAGAGGATATAAAGAAATACCCAGATGGTGATGAAACAATGATTGTCAATGGTGGCATTCTTTTGCCTGAAGCTCTGAGACAGAAAATTGCTTTAGCAAGAGCTTTCTACGCTAATCGGTGAGATTTTTCGATGAGATCTATTGTTTCCACCGAAATCTAATTTTTCCAGTAAATGGTGTACGTGAATGAGCAACTAACTCTTTGCGGAGAGAAACATGCACAATCTACATGATAATCTCCCTCAGGGTGGGTTGCACGCGGTGCCATGTGTAGAAACTTCGAATCTTTCGTGGGCAACTATCTAAAAAAATACGTAGCCAGTTGTGAGTTTGGGTGTCTTCAAGATGAATTATTATAGGAACTCATATCTCTTCGATTCTCACGGTTCTCTTATGATTAGAAACTTGAAGCCTACTTGTTGACTCTTTCACGGTTTTTCTCATAAGCGCGATCTTGATTAAAAAAGACATTAAGATTACTCTATCTTTGGATGTCTGTAATTCCTAAATGAGATGGTCAGTTGTTATGGAATTTTTCACGTAGGTATATTTATGGGTCCATAACTATTGATACTCCTATGAGTTTCTGATGAAATTTGGAAGCATTTTCCTGATGATAGATTGTATTGTACAACTATTAAAAATCTCCCACGGAATCTAAAATTGACGAGATGCCAGGATTTTCAATCATTAGGCGAATCTCTGTAATTGAATGCAACTGCAAATCTTGAATGTGGTCAGAGAATCGATCTAAAATGATTCAAGTATCTTCTTGATGGATATACATTGTCGAATACATAGTTGGATTCATTCAGAATTCATAAATACTGGCACCTCATTGTCAGCCACGCATGTGATTTGGGTCCTTTGGCAACCAATGCTGAAGCACAATGAGTACCAAAATACCTCACGAAGGACCAATCTTGTGAGTCAGGGATCTGGCGAAAACTTTGGGAATCATCTTGTTTCGGTTAGAAATGAAGACATCCCAAAGAGCTTAATCTGATAGGCTTAATTTCTGCTCTGAGATGCAGCCATGGACATTACGATTGCTTATATGAGCCCATGGTCAAATGTATTTCAAAAGATCATGTCTAGGAGGTACGGATAATCGAGTCAACGAGATCACAATCACTGATTCCCAGCGATTCCTCTAGTCATATAAGCCTATGTGTGAATTTTAATCTGTTATCAGGATCATCCGATCAATAAAATCAAACTTTCTGGTTCTGATGTGATCACATTAAGCGTGACTTTCTGCATATGTATAGATATGGCCGTAATGCTAATGTTCATAGCTGTATCTCAAAGAAAAAGGCCTATTCGACTAAGCTCCTTGGAATATCTCCATTTCTCACCAAAATAGGATGATTTTCTAAGAATTACTTATGTTTATATATTTCTCTTCTTCCGATGGCTGATGATATTGAAAACACTCCATTTTTTCACTCGATGGTTCAGGCAATTTATTGCTGAACCATCGAACAGAGAATTGGAGTGTTCTCAATATCAATATGATTCTCTAAGGTTTTGACCAGATCCACGACTCGTAAGACTGGTGCTTCTCTTGTCAGCTGGGTCATCAAGCTGATACTTGGTCACAAGTCTTGAAAATATCTACAAGTGATATAATGTACCGTCACATAGATTCCATTATACCTTGCAGGGATATCTATTTCCTCGACGAGCCACTGAAGAATATTCTTATTGGAGCCAGTCGAGAGATATTCGAAGACTTGGTCATCAAAGCTTTGACTGAAAAAACGGTTCTTCTAGTAACCAACGAGCTTGAGGTACGGTGATATCATGTAACAGATCAGTGCAAGGTAGAGTTTGCTACTTATTGAGAAGAGTTTCATTGGATAGTCTCTAAATAGACGTGGATTTACGATGAAAAGACGCAGTATGCTTTTTCTTTTGTATCCATCAGAGAGGAGCATGAACTCAATTTTTCTGAACTAAGAGGATCAACCTTATGCTGAATGTTTGATATACCATCATATCTCTCCACCAGGACTGAGATATGAAATTCGGTCAAAATTTTCTTTCACTCCACGTTTGATTGTATCAGTGGCAGAAACGCAAATTGCACTGAAGATCATTCAGTTCATTCAATTTCATGGAATATGCAACTGGAGCTTTGAATTATGTTCTCATACTCAGGATTTTCAGTAGTTCTTGGATCGATGCGATTATATCTACGTTATGCACGAAGGTAGCGTAGCCGAGCATGGGAGACAAAGAGAACTAATTCGCTTGGACAAACGATATGCAATGATGGTAAAAAGCTGTATGGACGATGGGACCGTATCTGAGAAGTGAGTTGATTCTTAAGAACCATATCTATACTTAGAAGTTAGATCTAATTTTGCTTCCACGATCGAGCTGGATTTGAAGAAGAAACCCGGGTGAGTTCCAATCCCAGAAAGATGGATGCCAATTCAAGTGATCATGATGTTGGTCATCAATGACTGAACTTATCTGCGGATCAACATTTTGCATATTGGTGACGAGACGTGAGATGGAGTAGATTTACATCATGAAATCTCATGAGATAGCTCCCACTTATAGTCACGGTTGGTCACGCATGATCACGCATGAGCACGACATCAAATGATACACGATTACGCGTGTCGATACACTTCCACAATTTGTCAATCAGAAACTGAGACTCTCAGG
Organism: Eretmocerus eremicus; assembly: GCA_030522705.1. NCBI lineage: Eukaryota > Metazoa > Arthropoda > Insecta > Hymenoptera > Aphelinidae > Eretmocerus > Eretmocerus eremicus. Next base: position 9,013 of record JAPYYZ010000743.1, read on the forward strand.
TCTTGAGCGATAATTTGTAAACATCTACTCGAATTGATCAAATTATCTAATTGCCTTTCGGGCGCTAGAAATGTATAGATTTGCTATGAGTGTATAAACGTAGTCCATTGGGTTTCAATCTTGTTGAACTATTTCAAAGTAATCTCAAACAAAAAACACCCGAATAGGCTCTACTTCTCACCAACTGAAGTCTGAGATCATAAGCATTTGATTGGCCACTGGCTGAGTCAGGATTCAACGTCGTCAATACAAGTTACAAATGAAATTAAAGAAACAATACGAAAACGTACCAAAATAACCCCAGTTGACGGCATATCTATTCTTATAGTACTTACAGACTTTGTCCTAAAATTTTCTAACATCCTCCAACGATAAATGCATCATTCTTGTAATCGGGTGGATATTGTCTCCAAGATTCCTTGATGGTTCAGATGATATAAATGATGTAGCAAGTACTCTTCTTATTAGAATTTTTAATCTCTTTCCTCAGATCTCATGATCACGACGGACTAGTCGAATCAGAACAGGATTCAGGGAAAAAAGGCAGTCACGATGACAGCCTCTCCAGTTCAAATTCTAGTTCTCTCATAGATTCGATGATTCATACGCCCAATGAATTCGATGGAACAAAGCCACAGATAATAGAGATCAAAACCTACTGTACCTTCATGAGATTCTTAGATAATATATTTTTGATGTATGCAGTCATTCTGGCTTCTGCAATCTACGTGGGCACTCAGATTCTTTGTTTCTTGAGACTTTCGTGGTGGTTAGAGTCGATTGAATCGGTAAGCTCGAATACCTTTTTCCAATTACCTACTAGGAATAATTAGACAACGAAAATGGTGTTCTGAAACCAAATGGAACAATACTCATATCACATGGTAATATTCAATTCTAGGATCATGTTTCAGGGACCTACAGAAAAAGCAATCTCATGTGTTACAGAGATTGGTTTGGACTTTGTCTGTTCTTCATCATGCTAGGGTGTTTGATACAAAGCTATTCAGTACAATCAGCTTTGACTAAAATCTTGAATAGTTTACACAAGACGCTTATAAAAAAGTTTATACATGCGTCAACCAAAATCTTACATGCAATTCCATCTGAAAAGGTGAAAGATGATCCATTGTTGGATTTCAACAAAGGTGAGAACTCCCTTGCATATTTCTTATACTTCTCCATCCTGTTCTGAAAACTTTCGAATTCTTTTAGTGAGTCTCATGATACCAAATGTGATTGACGACACCCTTCGTTGTATCGTTTTGGCTATTTTCACCTTCTTTATCTTGATGAGTACAATTCCATGGTTCACTAACTATGTAGTGGTTGCGAGTTTATTATGCATTTTCCTCTGTAAAATTTACAGGTAATTGTTTGAAATCATTAAGCGTAAGCTTAAAATGTCATCAACCTATATACGCATTATCATGTTGGCAACAATGAGAGTAACGGAATGAATATTTTGCGGTGAACAGGGTTGCTTTATATCATCTAAAACGCTTGGAGAATGCATCGAGACAGCAAAAGCACAGATTCCTGCAGAACAGCTTTGCAGGCTTGGATACTATCAGGACATTCAAAAAGGAAAACGACCAACTGAGCAAGTAAATTGATGCATTGGATAATCCATTATATATGACATCAATCTCATTGATTCGTGCTATTCATTTTGATCATATAAGCCTTCATTTTCTTTCGCACGATTCATTCCAGATTCCAGGATTTAGTAGATGCAAATAACATGTGCTGCATACTTCAAGATATCTCTGGTAAATGGCTATCTGTAAGATTAAAAGTTCTCGGTTCAACTTGTCTATTCGTCGCCACAACTTTAATCGTTCTCTTGGAGAAAGATATATCACCGGCCATGGGAGGGCTAACTATTCTGTACATATTACAGATACCATATGTAGTATGTAAGACTGTAGAATATGTCATGAGCTTTGAAAGTCATTTCATCAGGGTTCAAAACATACTGAACGATATAAAGGTAAATTCCAACGCCACAGCCACTTGATGCGATGATATTTCCTGATGAAATTTCCCCAAATAAATACTTCAATCAAATGTCACAGCTTCTACAAGTTAGTGAAAGTGGGTCGAGTGCTCCTACAGTCACCAATTCAAGTTGGCCCGATTCAGGAGAAGTAGAATTTGATCGAGTTGTCTTTCATCGTGGCAAGGATGCTCGATTTAGTCTGCATCGCTCCTCATTCACAATTAGCCACGCTGAGAAATTAGGTGAGAAATAAACAAGATCTGAATTGATGATTGTTCATTGTTGGTTGATCATTTTCAAGGTTCCTGTGCATCAGCCAAGGAATTAATGATTAGACATACTTACTGACAACTTTCATCCTTAAGTAATTTACTTCATCAATTCCAGAGTCATGATATTCTAGTAAGATATAGCTACCAATCATTGTAAAAATGGAACACATTTCACTCACTGAAATGAAACTTCATCTAATGCATGACAATTATTATCTCCCTCGCAAGTTTTGAAACAATATGCGTTCCGAATCATATTCTGAACATAAAAATAGTCTGTTCAGAAACATAAATAAGTATGCTCTCGTATCATCATTCAAATTTATTAGAAATTTAAGTGTCACGCATGCTAGAGCAGTTCATAATTTGAGCCAAAATATTTCCCCTTGATTAGATAGAAAATGCGGCACTAACAATGCCTCCGGGAGATGTTGCATTGATTAATCAGGAGAAATGTGTTGTGGAAAATGTTCTTGAACTCATCATTCTTTATTTCAAGTTTGAGATTAATCACACAGTGATCAGTATTTCGATCAGATCAAAGTTCCATTAAAATGCGACCTCTTTGCTTATCCCTCAGGAATATTTGCGTCAACAGACCTGGATCTAGAATTAATGATAGCAGCAGTATACAGGCTTTGTGAATTAGACGAAGGTAAAATCATCCTTGACCACGCTGATATCTCGGCAATCCCAAAAGAACTACTTAGGAATCAGATTTCTATCGTCCCATCGAATCCCATATTTTATGGTACGATGAGGTGAGGGCTAGATCTTTTCAAGATAAGCGGATGTAATCAGCCGGTATCGCATAATCAATAACATACCAAAAGCCATCTCATAATAGTTCTTCATCATGTCTTTAGGTTTTTCCTGGATCCAACCAAGTGTTTAACCGATGTTGAAATTTGGACCAGTTTGGATAAAGTACAATTGAAAGATAAGATTTCAAGAATGAACTCACAGCTGCTTTGCGTGAATTTTGGGGAAAATCTCACCATTGATGAGCAGAGATTACTCTTCTTGGCTAGAGCTTTACTACGTCAGAATAAGGTGAGTCAATGCTGACTTTCAGAGCTAGAATCACATGAATCTTGAGGAAGGATTTGAGGATAAATAGCAATTCTCACCTTTCAGATCCTGTTGTATGAAGAAAAAACAACTACTCATTCTCAGATGGCATATTTTGTTCAACGAGTGATTGAGGAGGAACTGAAAGATTGTACTGTCCTCATAATTTCTCGTTGTCTACAAACAGTTTTGTTGTACGGTCGTGTTCTAATAATCGATAGAGGTGATGTTTGTGAGATAGATAAGCATTCAGTCTCGAATTCTGACGATCTATTGAAGAAATTGGCAAGAACAGAGCGAAAGCACCATAAAACCGATTTACGCTCGAGCATTCATAGGTCAGATTAAAAGTTGGCATTGATTTTGATCTCATAAGCCAATGTAAACCTCTAAATGGAAAGTCGATGGAACTTTCGATATCTTGTGTTCACATTTTCGACTTCTTTATATAATAATGATGTTTACCTGAGAGCCATAGAATCCTAAATATGATGAGTATGAATAAGTTACACACATGTCGGAGCCACTTGACAGAATCGGTCGTTTCATGGAAAGAGAGAATTTGTTTAGTTTGGGCACGTTTGGCTGAACGCAAAACCAAGGTGCTCACAGCAATGATCATACCTCAACAGGTATCCCTATCAATCAGAGAGGAGATCCTGTTAAACTTTCCCAACTCAGTTATTTGATATCCATGTTCCGAACGTCACATCTTTCATGAATCATTCATGCTACATTATGACACTTAGACCGAACAGTGATATTCACGTATGAGCGACTTAAACCTTAGAGTCAGCATAATTCGCCCATGAATCAAGATAATACAAACATTTTGAGCAAATTCAGAAATTTTTGTGCAATATCTTATCACAACTATCAGCTCTCTAGAATCTATTGAATGGTTGGAATAAAGTATTCATCTAATAGGGCTTTAGACTTGTGGTGATTGAATCGTTGTGGTATCGTGTGTCTGTAACTAGAAATCTCCTCGAACTTGAAAATTACTACAAAAAAGAATCAACCCCTAGCATACCAATTTGATCTCATTTTCTTGCACGCTCATCCCCGTGTTCAAATGTTCACTTCTACACTGCAGTCAGATTACCATGCATTAGAAAGTGCGTGCTCGAAGGGAATCGAAAGCAGCTAAACTGTGATTGGTGTGAGTGGAAGCCAAGTTATCCAGGTGGATAGCTGTCTGGAAGCAATAGCATCGATTCTTGAATTCTCCCTTCCTTCGGCGTGGTTTAGAGTCACACACAGTAATTTACGGGCTAACTGCGATCGCTTTCGGCTTGATTCAGTAGCAGCCACTCAGTTTAAAGTGCAGTGGCTGGCGGGCGAACGGAAAAATGTTTAGGGTTGGCAACGGAGCGGACGGGCGATTCTCGGCCAGTAATCACTCGTTCGAGGAGCCAATTATTCTGTCTGCGAAAATTAAATAGATCGCCCGGTGCCTCGTCTCGAGGCTGCACGGATTACCCTTAGTTTCTATAAAGACAATTTAGGACGCGCCTCGTGACTGATAATGTGGTCGTAAGACGAATTGCTGCGATCGCTGCCTCTATCCCGGTATGTACTCTCACTCTTCGCAGCTTAGCCCCGGCTATTGCCGGCAATTTAGGACTTCCGAGTGTTTTATAGAGCTAAAGTGCGAGGGATGGCTCATCGCTTCGACTTCGCCCGAATTGCTCAACTACTTCGCGTAGGCACGGAATCCTGAAAGTAGTGCGGGGAGCAAAATGCATTCACCAGTCTCTCTAATACTAAGGCTCCTAATCTGATCGTCGTTGATTTGAGAATTGTATCTCTATAAGCGATTTCTCATATGAGAGCTCATATGGGTTCAGTTGGGAGATTGATGTCATACTCACGTGATCTATAAATATTCTGCCGTAGTTCAGGTAGTTTACACAAGTTACTCACCTGGAACATGAAAATTTCAGTACACTCTTAGATGAATCGTCAATGATCGCGATGACGGGAATTGTGATGGAAGAGAGCCTTATTGTAATGTCGTGGAATTCAACGATACACTTATTAAAGAACAGTCATGATAGGTCTGTGGGAAACAGTATTACAACATCTATATACATTGCAATTGAAAATATCATGTGGATGCTTCAGATATCGTGGAGCTTCCACATTTAATCGGTTACATGAATCAATTTGGCATATCCTTTCGATATAGGACTTACGACTATTTGAGTTTACTGTTGGAGCTCAATTTCGTGATTGTCAGGAACGAAACCTAGGATTTCGAGATTCGTGATGAGTGCAGAAGACATTTGACCTCGTCGAATGAGACCACGTTCCTTCGTAAAGATACGCAAGGAGTGTCGGTCAGGCAGTTCCTTCGCTAGTAACTCACTAATTCCTCATGTGTATCAACCTATATGTTGAGATTCAAGTCCGAGATTGATGTCGAAGATCTCATTTATGTAATATGCAAACACACATAGGTATCATTGATTTCCATTGAGAGTGGAAAATCCAGATTTTATGAGAACTTTTGCAACTGTCTCGATAGTTTGTCTGCAGTTTGAATGTTTGAATCAATCATGAAATCATTGACCAACGAAGAACACCAATGTAACTTGAAGCATACATAGACAACCACATGCTCGAGATTCCAAAACTGACACCACTTCTGGATGTAATCATCACAATTACATCCCATAATGATCTCGTTCGTTCACGAAATTCGTACGTATATCTCTCACCATGAAAGCCCTCCACGTTTTACATCTCAACTGTATACATCCAGAAATCGGAGCAAGTAGCTCCACCAATAAAAGGCCATTCAACCCCAACATCGCGGAATCTCGATTCCAATCGAAAGAGCTGGCCGCAGAACCGAATTCATGCCACCGCAATGAACTCGCCCCGTTGAAATATCTCTATTGGGCAGCGTCTTGCATGCGATCGGATTCGGCCGAGGCTCAACGTCAGATATATATACGCCCCGTCTCATGAGTCGAAAACGAACAGAGTCAGCTCGCGGAGTCTCTCGAGTGAGCGATCGCTTCATCCGAGCTCCACGGGAGCGGAACGACATCGGAGAGGAGCCGCCGCTCGTCCCGAGAGATAGGCAGAGTATGAGCGAGGCTAGGCTCGGTGCTCGATGCAGCGTATACAAACGAACGCGGAGAGGAGCACGGCTGGTCAGCCGCGATGCCCGAACGATATTGGCCCGGTGCCAGACGCCCCTAACGACGATTCGCAATGAGAGGATTCGGAGGCAGACCGGGCGATCGGAGGACCTTGGGCGGGGGTATGAGATGGCGGAGACCTTCTGGATGCGGGGATGTGAGTACGGTGGTGGATTATGGAGTTTGAAATTTTTGACCGGGTAGGAGGGGGTGAGGCTGCGTGATTGAGCAATCGTTCTGAAGATGTGGCGAGTTTCGGGGAGGAGAATTCAGGAAATGGGGATGCCGGTGGCATGTGATCGATTGCGTAAGGGGGAAAGTGTTCGATGATTGTATTATTATTCGCGATGAAAGTGGAGGACTCGTCGTGACTTTGTACAATACATTAATAGTGTTCACATGAGAATTCGTAACTATCTTTCTTGGACAGGAATTATTGTGACTACAATGCGTCGCTGATAGCAACTTCGGAAATCTACGAAGGAATTTAAACTATTACGAAGTAGCGGAGTTTCAATGAACGTGAACATGCATCAAATAGTAGAATTGACGGGAGTAGTAGGAATGGAGGATCGCAGTACTCTCTTCTGTAGCAAAAAAATCTCACAGTTTTTCATGAGCCAGAAGCACTGTAAGTTTAGAGATGAAGCGTGAGCTAGAAACAAGATTATTATAAAATCATGTCTCTCAAAAATGTTTTCTTTGATAACATGGAGATTTCAGGACTGTGGGCTAACCTGCGTCAAAATTCCTACTATGTCTCACTGATCCCACGAAAAATCTCGAAATTTCGCAGGAGACGGGCTTGAAAATCTCTTCATCCACGATAATTGAAAGCCGAACCTCGACAGTGATCGGGCGTGGAAAATACAAACAGAATAAAGCGAAAGAAGTTTGCAGTGTAGCGCAGAGGCGCGAAATTCACCGGGCAAAAGTGCACGAAGCAAGAGAAGAGTTCGACGAGGGAGAGAGAGAGAGAGAGAGAGTAGAGCTGTGCGAGGCTAAAGTAATTACAGTGGCTGCGCGCTACGCGGCCAGCAGCTCTGGCGCTCCCATTGGACGTGACGCGCTCTGTGAGGCCGCGATTTCATCGGGTACAAGTGCGGGCGCCACGTTCGACAGGAATTCTATTCCCCGGCGTGCGAATTACCGGCTTTGGTGCGGTACGTACTCACCCGCTGGGACGCTTTCGCGACGCGCACCTCAAGCTACTTCGCGACACGTGCTGCTATATATATATAGATATAGATAGAGAGAGAGAGGCCGGCTCGATATTATCGCGCACGTGCATGGGCCCGCCTCGGTACTTCCCCCCCCCCCCCCCTCCTCTCTCTCTCTCGCTTTAATCGTGCCCGAGCTGTTTCCTCTCGACCCCAGCGAATGAACTAGATCGGAAGAGCTCCTCACGCGATTGGGTAATTCTCTAATGTGCGCAGGCTGCGACGCGACTTTACTCGATGAGCTTGCAAGCTTTGCGCAAGAGACTTTCCGCTCCTTTTCATATCCATACGCAGGAAGTGCTTATGGGCGAGTAGAAAGCGACGATATTGCGTCTCTGGAGAAATTTGATCATGATCGCATAGAAGTAAGGAGGTGTATTCTGATTATCATTTGAGTGTATTTCACTCGCGCTGAAGTGTAGTACATTATGAGATGATTCAACTGAATATTCAGATGGATACGATTTCTTGGCCTCCAAGGGTATCAGAATGAGTATGGAGTGTATAATCGTGCCGTACCTGGGCTCAACGAGTGTATGGAATTTCATACATGAGGATTTACAACAAATTTTTTAAAACATAGTTTGGTATGATGCTCCATTTTAGGAGAAACTCGAATCTTTGAAGAGAGGGCGCGAGAGGAGATAGATACCCTTTTATTCGTGCAATAACTTAGGTTTGATCAGTCAGTGTACAAACATATATATACTTCAAATAAAATCATTTGGTCAAAGATATTATCACAGATGTGACCAGTCGTATTGTTCAAAGCTAAGTATACAAAATGATGTAAGGGATAAGAAGAATCATCACAGATAGAAGAGTTGACGTGACAGGAGATCACGCGCAGTCTATACATGAAAAAAAGAAAAGGATAAGAAAAATCCTTATACGTTGAAAAAATTCCCGGCGTCGCCTTAAATTTTTTGTGAGGGTTGTGTCGACAAGAAATCTCTCACTGCCACCTTGAAGTGTGACAGAGTTGTTGCTTGCCGGATGCCAAGAGGAAGAACGTCCCAAAAACGAGCGCAATGACTCTGGAAAGATCTTGGTCCAAGGTCAAGTAGCATCTTTGGAATTTTTTTGTTCCTGGTATTCTGCATTACCCCGAAGGGTCATCACGCTGAGGACGTTCCGATTGGTCCCTGGTAAACATTGCAGCTAAGTAGCCAGGCTCCTTCAAGTGCATTATCTTGTACATTAAAAGCGCTGCAAACACTGTAGAAAGAAATTCTTAAAATCAGATCATACTCGTGCTGAGATCAAGATGTGGTCCAATCAAGCAAATACTCATAGGAAAGTAAGCGTCCGCGCGTGTCTAATCTGGGTACTGAATGGAAGTAAGGAATGCTCTCCTGACTCCGGAGTATTTGATTCTTCATATTTCTCAAAAATTTCTCATGTGTAT
>JAPYYZ010000744.1:0-21278 GCA_030522705.1 Eretmocerus eremicus
CTGCGGCGGCTCTATTTATAGTCGGTCCTCAAGATTCCAGAACATTCGATAGATAATTAAATTCAATTCATTTTAATTATTCACTCCTCTGGAACTGTAAAAAAAACCACTATATACATCATCATTCACACTGAAAAATGCAATGAATTTAATACGACACACTCAGAATAATTCATTTTATTAATTTTAATTCATTAAAGATAATCAAGAGATGATTTAATCGAACTTTCTAGGAGAAACTCTTGATTCGATGCAATATCCAGCTGTCGTGAAAATTACGTTAAATTCAACGTAAAATCTCAAACTTTTTCATGATTCTAATCATTTATGGCGTAGACTAATCATATCTATTGGAAAATCTATGAAAAATCCACATTCTATTATTTATCTTGAAATAAAAATGGATGAAATGATTTATACAAAGAATATCTGATTTTGATGAGTAATTCACATAGCCAAGATATGAAACCGATGCTCTGACTTATCAGGTATCCAAACCTACTGTCAAATCTAAGAAAAAGTTTTTACATAATATTTTACAGAATTTTAGAACTTTGCAAATTAAATTGCTATATGAATACGAATGATTAACTAGAAGTTACTATGTACAGGAAATAGCCCTTGAAAAGCTCTATATTATAGCAAGAAGCGTTCTTCTGAACGATGCAGAATTCAAGAATAATTCATCATAGAAATTCATAGAATTTTTCCATGAAGCTATGTGTATGTTAAAATATATATATATGTCTAGAACTGTGTGAGTAATAGCTCTTTCGCGCCGATGAAAGGATAATAATGGAAATGACTTTATCGGCATTGAAACGCGCGTGAGCCATTCAAGTCCAAATTATACCCCAGAAGTATACGAAAGTTCGTTAGATTGTTATAGTGAGAAATCGAGTACTCAGTTGAGTTTTTTATCCAAAACTCATTCATCACCGTACTCGCGATATTTTTCATGAATTCATGCACTCACAGAACACGGTGCAGTAGGCGCTGATCTCCCGGAGCGCGAGACGCCGCTGGACTCGGCCTAGTTTCCCATCGATCACGGCATCGCTGGCTATTCGGACCCAGATGGCTGCACCGTAGAGCATGATGGAATAGCTCACGGTGCCTTCCGATGTTTGGCATGAGCCGCTGAAAAGCAATGTCGACCCTGTCTGCCTTTAGCGCAGCATTCCTCAGCTGGGCCTTGTAGCTCCACTCATCGTCGAACCACACCCCAAGGTACTTGATTTCCCCCTTCAGAGGGATCTCATGCCCGTTGATGGTGAACACGAGCTTCTGGGAGCTTCTTCTCATTGTAACTAACATCCCTTCACATTTTTGTTTGGCCAGCTCGAGGTGGTTATCGGGGAACCACTGGCCAACGCGGTAGAGTGCCTCGTTGCCAATACACTCGACTTCCCACGCGGTTTTGGCGACAACAAGTAGTGCTGCGTCGTCCGCAAACCTAACCAGCTCCGTCCCGTCCGGGAGGTTCAGAGCGAGAAAGTCGTCGTACTGTGTGATCCATCCAGATGGGCCAGAGACAGAGCCTTGAGCTATGCTCGCAGACAGCTCCAGCTCAATGCGCCCTTCGTCAGTATCACAGATGAGCACATGGTCTCGCAGTCCATCGCTGACGACCGCCAGCAAGTAGGGTGGTACTCTTCCGTCCAGGGACTTGTAGATAAGTTCCCTGCTCGCCGTGTCCAACGCGTCCTTCAAATCCAGCGCAATGATGGCACAAAACCCTTCTTCTGGTTCGGGTGCCATCTTTAATGCGCACTGCTCTTGATCTTGCATGCACTTGATCGCGTGAAGTGTGCTGCGCCCCTTTCGGAAGCCAATCTGCATCGAAGACATCCTTCCGCTGCGCTCGTACTCCTTCTCCAGTCGGTTGAGGATCATGCCGTCATACATCTTCCCCAGGCTGTCCAGCATGTTGAGCGGCCGGTTCGACGAGGGCTCTTTCGGATCGCCGCCCTTTCATTTCGGGATGAGCATTAGTTTCCGGCGTTTCCACGTTTCCGGGAAGACTCCTGCTAGCAGGCATTTGTTGAACACCTTCAACAGGAGGCTAGGCCGCACCCTGGTCACAATCTTTAGAGCCTCGTTGGGGATCCCATCAAGTCCCGGGGCCTTGCTGTTTGCGAGTCTTTTCGAGGCTAGCTTGAGCTCACCCTCGTCAAAGAGAGGTACAGCTTCGAAGACTCTCATAGAAAAAGTGAGCCTGGGCTCTCCTTCTGGGTAGAGAGCTCTAGCTATCTTCAGCACTGTTGCCTCGTCTGTTGGTGCTGATCTCCCCTCTTGTGAGCGTAGCTTGCTCATATCTACCCTGTACGGAGTACCCCAAGGGTCGCTGTTGACCATGTTGCACAAGTCATGCCAACATTTCTGCTTGTTCTTGCGGATGGCGTTTCGAAGCAGTTCTTTGGCACTATGTGTGCTTCTGTATCGCCCGTCGCTGACGCGAGTCCACGTTTTCGCGCTCTCTTGGCTTGTCTCCTCTTGGCGTTACAGTTGCACCAGAGACTTGCTGTTGCCTCGCTCCACCAGTAGACCTGCTCCCTCTGGAAGCGGGGTTGCTTTCTCCTCGGCATGGTGGCATCACAAGCTCGTGTGATGACTCTAGTGATGCTGTCTACAGTGTGTTCAGGTGAAAGTCCATCTCCAGAACCTATTGCCTTTCAGATCACGGTCTCAAACCGCTCTTCATCAAGTTTGCGGACTTGGCATCCCATCATAGGCCAGGCGTCCCCATCTCTTCTCTCTCCGTCTATCCTCAAATCGATGTGCTGGTGGTCGCTCGGTGCTTCTGAGTCAAGAAACTCCCACGCCACAACTCGTCGGACAAGCCCTGAACTGACGAAGGTCACTTCTAGCACTCAGGAAGATGAAGTTGCCTCTCGGTGCCATGTCGCTTGTCCCACTTGATTGAGCAGGACCATGTCGAGCTGAACCGCGGTCATCGCTACTGCGATGCCACGCTCATCCTCGGGTCTCCCGTTCCAGGTTAGTGACTTGGCATTGAAGTCTCCGGCCACCACTACAAGCCCCTTCCACTGCTTCAGGCTATCCTCGAGCTCTTTCAGCTCGCTCCGGAAGTCAACTATCGATGCGTTGGGTGAGTAGTAGCAACTATACACTGCAACGTCGCCGATAACTCTGCGAGCCTAGCCGTCCCCCCCCCCCCCGTTGGTCTCTCAGCGTCAGGTCTTGTGTTGTCCTGGCACTCTCCCGCCTGAGAGTATGCTCCGAGGTGATCAGGACGTCCACTCCTAGTCTCGTAGCTTCTGCTTTGAGGAGGTCGTGTTCGTGTTTGCTCCTTTGGAGATTTGCCTGCAGGAACTTGACCATTTCTGCGCTTGTTTTGGCGCCTACCTACTGCTCTTGCCTGCTGATAGGCAGTGCAGCATTGCCTCCCAGACCTATGGTTGCTGTCGACCTGCAGGGTTTCACAGCTGAGGCACGTGGGCTCCTCCACTTTGCAGTTGAGCGCTATGTGGTCTTCTACGCTACAGTTGAAGCATCGCTCCGATCGGCGCTCTTGCGGCTTGTCACACCTTGCAGACACATGGCCATACTGGAGGCAATTGTAGCACCTCGGGATACCATCTCTCTCGCGAATCCGAGCAATGACGAAATCCACTCGGTCATAGTTCGGTCTATGCCAGGTGATGCTTATCTAGCATATAACGTTTCTGCCTTTCCAATTCGGAGGAACGGAGAATGGAGCCAATTTGTCATTCCCAAGAAAGTATCATTCATCATAAGAATATCCGGAACGACGCTGAATGCGACGTTATACGTCGTGGCCGGCTTTTGTGCCCGTAGACCGCCGTCACTTCGGAGTAGAGATAGGGAAAACTAATAGAATACGTTTTCTTTTGGGGTTCCGCTCCGAGGGACGTCTGGGCTGCTGCGATCGGGTGATTCAGCACAGGTGATGCAGGTAATCCAGCAAACTTTGGGTCTGCTGCATAGTGCTGCAGCCAAGCGGTCACCCTGCCAAGTAGCAATATGTGTGCGCGAGTACTAAGAGGCTCCAGCGGGCGGATTCGAGTCATGTGAGCGCGCGCTAGGGTGGGACGCCACTGGGCGGGAACGGGAGGGCCGATTACTTGGATCTGAAGAGTGAGATCACGCGGAAGCGATACTCTGTATTCTGAGCTTCCCCGAAATCAGCAGAATGCTCATATCTTTTGAAAGGCTTTGTGAAGCCTATGATTCCAAGATGGCCAGGACCCGAGTATCCGATGGTGAGTTTGGCCCTAAATAATGCTCTTGCCCCGATCCCTCGCACTCCCCCCTCGACAGTCGCGCCGACGTCGGGTCTCAGGGCTCACCCTGGATTTGCGCCAGCCTCGTGCCCTTTCGCGTAAGGGGGCACAGTAGGGTGAAAAAGGTGGCTTCCGGCAAAATCTGTCGCCGGCTGAATTCTTGTCTGATCGACATGATCCGAACGGGATTCTTCTCGTCTTTGATAGAACTACACGATGTTACTGCGATAATTCAGAGGGTTTTTAAGTGTCTAAAATCAATTTCAAGCCAAAAAAGAGGACGAATTACATGATATCATCGCCGGCGTGACTTTTGATGTTGCGGAGTGGCGTGTACCAACACGAAAGTTGAACATATACCGTCTCCTATCGATTACCTATGATTTGCGACCAGAGAGAGTATTGTGAGAAGTCTTGGCGACTTTTGCGGTCAATTTTGTTACAGAATCTCGAGATCCAGTTATATGTCCTGGGTCAACATCGCGAAGTTATCCTTCACGGTCGTTTCTTATGGGAATCTATTCTTGTACCATCCCAAAAGTTTGAACAATACCTCCCTCAATCGATGATCTTCCAATTGCACCCAAGGAAAGCAGTAGGGGGAGCCGCCAACATTAACGGGACCAATTTTAGCTGACGATGTTTCGATGTTTCAAAGTCACTTCTCAAATTTACGCCTCGATGATCGATTTTGATGGGAGATACTCCTCGCACCAACCCAAAAACTTTATCGATTCCTTCCTTTATTGATAACCCATCGTTTGCGCTGAAAAGAATATCAGCAGGAGCCGCCAAGATTGTTGAATCGATTTTTACTCAGAATCGAGAGATTGTCTGGAATGAACTGCATGAATCAACTCCTTGACGATTGGAATCATCCCTCGAACCATCAGAAACACGTGAACAATCATTTCTTCGATCAGTTATCTGTCGTTTGAGCCCTGTGAGAGCATTGGGAGAAGATGCCAGGATTGTTGGGGTCATTTTATCTCAGGATCTCAAGATCAGGCTAACTTGTCCGGGTGAACATCACAAATTCACAGGTAACGGTTGTTATGGATGTGTATTTCTCCTTGAACCAACACTGAATTTCCACCAGGACCTCGCTCTAGCCACTAACTGTCATTTGCGTTCAGGAGGAAACTCGCGAGAAGCCGCCTAGATTGTCAGGATCGATACTAGCTCGAAATCACGGGACTTTTCGGGATAAAATTCAATAAGTTGATCCCTTACGGTCAATTTCGGACTTCAATCATTTCCTGTACCTACACGAAAATTCGACCATGACCTCACTCTTTCCTTTACCTATCATTCACAACCAGAAAGGAACTCGTGAGAATCCGTCAAGATTGTCCGGATCGATATTGCCTCGGAGTAAAGGAATTTCTTGGATGGAAATTCAAATACTTAAACCTCTACGGTCGATTTTGGACCCCAATGACTGGACTGGAATGGACCTTGTGCTGTCTATTACCTATCATTGTCGCCAAGAAAAAAACTTCATTCTGATGAGTATACGGAATCGAGCCAGCTACAGCAAGATAAATACGTCGACTTTTAGTTACACGTGAGAAAGCTTGGGGATTATTATTTTTATGAGGTGAATTACTATATACGGCAGTGCGAAAATTAGAAACAACTCTCAGAGGTATCAAAGAATCTTACGCTTTCATATACATGAGCCCGTATGGAGATGAGTTTTCACATCCTCCCTAGAATCAAATTTATTGAATCCTTTGGGAACCATGATCTACATATTAGTATATTCTATCAAATGTACATGTCTTCTTCCTAGAAGGAAATACATTTTTGGATGGGAAACTATTTGGGAGACTCATAGATCAGGAATTCCAATCACGGATCGTAATTATATCTAAGTTCTTGGCTCTTGGCTAACAGTCTGGAAGTTTTCCTTTTTTAATTGGAGTCGGTCCATGAAATAAGCATCTCGTCATGTACCTGTAACGCCATATAATCCAAGTTGAACCATCCAAGCACACAGATTGAGTATTGTGACGATATCGTTGAACATTTCTCGTTGATAATTGTTTTTTGGGCTGTCCAGAACTCATCTGGATTATTTTGTTGTGAAGATATATTTCAGCTAGAATTATGATTCGAACGGGATGAGAAGAGCGCAGCAAACATTTGTGGTGGAACCTGCGTGATTCTGAGGTATCTAGTCTGATATGTCTGTGATGAGTATGTCACTTTTTCGGTCAAGATTTATGAGCAAATGATGGATATTCAGATAATCTGGAGGAATGGGAAGGAATCGCTACATAACGGAATATATGGGAGTTATCTTTCCTTCGATAATCCAGCGATAACAGTGTCATGGTAATTCCTTCATTTCGAGCCAATATCGATCTCAACAATCTTTGCGGCGTCTCACGGATTCTTTACTGGACGCAAATGATAAGTAATGGATAGAGTAAGGTCACGGTGGAATTTTTGTGTTGGTACAGGAAATGCTTGGGGTCTAAAATAGACCGTAGAGGATTAAGTCCTTGAATTTTCACGCAAAGAACCCCCTTATTCCGAGCCGATATCGAATCCGACAATCTTGGCTTCTCACAAGTTATTTCTCGGGTGCAAATGATGGGTAATGGATAAAGTCAGGTCATGGTGGAGTTTTCGTGTAGGTACAGGAAATGATTGGGATCCAAAATTGACCGGAGAAGATCAAGTCTTCGAATTTTATTCCGGAAAATCCCGTTATTCCGAGCCAGTATGGATCCTGCCGATCTTGGCGGCTTCTCACGAATTTTTTTCCGGAGAGAAAATGATAGTGGATAGGGCAAGGTCTTGGTGGGGATTTTGTTTGCGTACAAGGATGAATACACATCCGTAACGACCTCAATCTCTGAATTCGTGATGTTCACCCCGAAAAGTTAGCCTGATCTTGAGATCTTGAGATAAGGTTAAGCCCAACAATCCTGGCGTCTTCTCCCAATGCCCTTCCAGAGCTCTAACGACAGGAAGCTGATCAAGAAAGTGATTGTTTAAGTGTTCCTGTTGGTACGGAAAATGATTCCAATCGTCGAGGAATTGATTCGTGAAGTTCACTCCACAAAATCTCTCGATCCCGAGTCAACGTCGACTCAACAATCTTGGCGGCTTCTGCTGATATTCTTCCTTGGCATAAATGATGGGTTATCAATGGAAGAAGTGATTGATGGAGTTCTTGGGTTGGTACGAGGAGTATTTCCCATCAAAATCCTTCGTTAAGGTGTAAGTTCGAAAAGGGACTTCAAAACATCACGAGCACGTCAGCCAAAACTGGCCCCGTTAATCTTGGCGGCTTCTACTGCCTTTCGTGGGCGCAATTGGGAGGCCATCGATTAAGGAAGATATTGTTCACATTCTTGTGTTGGTACAAGGATGCTTACTCATGAAAAACGACCATAAATAATGAATTCGCCTTGTTGGCTCGGTATAGATGAGTGGATTTCGAGATTCTGTAACAAAATCGATCGCAAAAGTCTTTTGACGGCTTCTTGCAATGCAGTTCTTGGTCGCAAATGATACTTCATCGATAGAAGAAGATGTCTGTCTAGCTTCCGCGTTGGTACAGGCCACTTGGCAATGTCAGAAGTCACGCCGGCGATGAAATTATGTAATTCAACCTCTCTTTTGGCTCCAAATCGATTTTTGACACCCGAAAGCCCCCTAAATCAAATTCACCGCAGTCACATCATGTAGTCCTATCAAAGACGAGAAGAATCCGGCTTGAATCATGTCGATCGGACCAAAACCAGCCGGCGACAGATTTCGCCCAAAGTTACCTTTTCCGCCCCACTGTACGACGGGTCGGGCATAATCCCGGAGCCCTCACATTGCGGTTACGTGCCGAAGAGCCAGAATGCAGTGACGCCAGAAATACCAAACACGAGTGTCCTCATCTCTTCCCACCTTGCCCCCACGTATATATGAATGTCTGATCATACGATGCCAGTGTCTTCCCCCTTATTGGGTCCCAATTATTTTGCCCTTCTGCCGCGAGTGCCTGGCCCTCCTGGTCCGGACCGAATTGGATGAGTTATACCGGCGTGATAAGGTTAACCTAATCTTTGAGTTACTTGATGTTCATGAGGTGGGCATTGAATTATGAGATTGGCGTCCGTGCGTCAAAGATAGATTTGAAGTCTAGTATGACCCTTGATTTGCACTGCATGTTTTTTCCCGTTCCGGTGATTTTGTCTTTCAATCAACATCTTGAGATGCTTCCTCTTCAATTTTTGCAAGTTCCTCGATGTGTACTAATTATGCCTTCCCTAGTGATGATTCGCTCTCCGATTTTGATCGTATGCTCGCTCGAAAGAAGGAGGAACAATGTCGTCGACGCAAACGGAAAGACATCGATATCATCAATGATAACGATGATGTTATCGCAAAGCTTCTGTCAGACATGAGAAATGCCTACGAAGAAGATCGACGGTTGAATGAATCGAACAAGCCAGCAAAAAACAAAATAGCTATGTTGCCGAAAGTTTTATCACAATTGAAGAAACATGACTTGCAACATGCTTTCTTCGAACATAATGTCCTCTCTGTGCTGACTGACTGGTTATCTCCAATGCCTGACAGATCGCTACCGTCTCTGAGAATCAGGGACTCATTGTTGAAGCTTTTGTGCGAGGTGAGTGGATTCGACTATCTCAGTTAATGTCATGTCACTGGAACCATTGTCTGAGAGGGACATCAGTTCCGTTGGCTGTTTTGAATCAATATAAGTAAGACCTTTTTGATGATGATGATATCCCTATCATTCTTCCCCCAGGGTGTCTGGATAAGCGATTCACAATGATTTTTCCTTCTGTGAGCTCTCTCTTTCCTCTTCCTCTCTTCTTCTCCACTCAAAAGAAGAGTCAGATTTTTTGACATTGCATTGTGGATTGCTCTACATCTCAAGGTCAATTCGTATCCGGTATACCTCTATGAGCTTGTACGAGCTTATAGGTAACCCCAGAAGTTATTTTCCTCAACTCATGGAAATGTTCATTGCATCCAGGTCGATTTTTCTCATGATTGACTGCCCAACCCATTCTAATAAACCGGGGAGAGTTCAAAAGGTAACCGAGTAGGCTCAGAATGTGACCTACATATTTTGCCGTGGTGCGGGTACTTGGAAAGTTGCTCGTAGAGCATCATCATCGACTGACAAGGGGAGGCCGAGACCTCTGAGTGATCAATCTCTACCAAAAATTTTTCACAGACTCCTACCGCCTAGTATATGGAGAATCTAGAGTATACGTATCCAATGGGTTCTTTGTGAAGAATTATGAAACAATCGAATATCTGATTTTTCATGTATTTTGGGATATTTTCCACCTATTTAGCCTTATATGCGTTTGTCAACCCATCCAACTGAACGGACTGACTTGAAATACTTACTGGTAACTTTTTACATTGAGAATACACATACCTCAACTGCTTCCGACCCTCAAAAAATTATTCCAAACTGCCAAGTTCATATCTGGTCTCCAAGTTGAAGCATTACACTTGAAACTGTGATTTGACGTCTCTTGTGAGGCTCATCCACCCTACGTTTTACAGTCAAACTTCACAGTCATATCTCAGACACTGTATGAAGTTCCAAAACTAATACCTGTATGTACATTGAAGTCAAGAATTGCTGTCCAAGCGCATGGATGGGAGTCTGACTCGTTACAGTCTTACAGCATTCACAGCCTGCTGTTACTTATGATGCAAGGGTCCTGTGATACTTCCCTCTCACTGCACTCGAACACGGTTTCTCTAATACTCTGCAATAACCGAATTCATTGAAACATCTGATTCACTTTTGATTTGAATACCATAGAAGACAACGGAATGAATATCCCACAATATTGTTCTGTAGAAAGCAAACTAGGCACCCACTGCCTCGACAGCTGTTGCCGCTACCACTCAGAAGATCTTCTCCACCTTAACTATCCCATCATTCTATCAACCAGTTATATAATTTCAGGACATCTCTTGATGGGCAGCAAAAGAATGCCACACCTATTGCGTGCATCTGTTGTGTAAGGATGCTGGTTTGATACGTCCACAAGGGATCCATTCATCTGAAACATGAAAAATGGAGCACACACGGAGTATTTGTCTGAATTATGCGTATGGTTTATTTTTATCATGGATACTTATCTAACTGGAAAATCCTCTCACAGAACACAGATCCCTTCGGGATAACCACACTAATCATCTTCACCAATCTTTACGGCTGATTGGTCCATACACAAAAGATTATGTGTTTTTACGAAGAATTTGACACACATGTGCCCGCAGATTGTTCAGGGGCCCGGGAGTAAGTGATCCTCCTGAACTATGATCCACCCTATAAGTATCCATGCTCCGATTGACCATAAATCAATCTACGTACTTGCATAGTTTTCGGGATATGCTATAATTGTCGTAGTGCGATAAAAGAACGCAAAGCATTGGTCCATCGGTGAAGGAGAGTCCGTATCTCGGGAGATATAATTCTCGCAGACCGAGAATATGTTATAGCTCGAATTGAAACCCTGAGTTTGCTCAACTCAACTTCTGTTTCGAAGTTCGAAAACAGGATATGAAAAAGCTTAATTCCGGGATCGAAGTCTCTCTTTCACGGCTGGACCAATGCTGTCTTCGCGATCTATCATCTGAAGTCAGCAAATATAGCAAATTCGGAGAACTGTGCGAGCACGTAGATCAATTCATGGTCCATCTGAGTATGGATATTCATGGGGTGAATCATGGTTCAGGAGGATCAGTTATTTACGGGCTCCTGTGAAATCCGCGGGCGCGTGTGTATCACCTTTCTCGTGAAAACGCCTAATCTCCCATCAATAGTTAGTTAGTTAGTTAGTTAATCTTTATTGCACCTTGGGGTAGAACCCCGTCTGGTGTGATGGAAATTACATACAGATAAATATGATTAAGAACTTACAGATAATTATTATTAGTTTGCATACGATGTTCATTACAAAAAAGCTGAATTTTCAGTTTGTCTTTCGATTTTCAAATCGATCATAACAAATGAATATGAATACCATACAAAAGCCTAGTGTCGTCGTTACAGAATCGTCGTGTGCCATGGCCAAAGTTGATTACTCCAGGGACTGAGTATAGAAATGCTTATGGCGGTGTCACGAAGGAGGTGGTGTCGGATAGAATCATCAGACGCATCAGTTTCTGTATCAGTTCCAATAGGCCAATCAGTCGTGAAGATTGGTGGAGATGAGTAGTGTATACAGAGAGATCTGTGGTCTGTTAGCGGATATTCCGATTACATAAGTATCCACCATACGAATAAGCCATCCGTATTAATGAGACAAATACTTTGTGTGTGTTCCACTTTTTATGTTTGAGGTGAATGGATCCCTTGCGGGATTATGAAATGAGCATCATTATGGAACATATGCATGCAACACATGTGGTATTTTTCTGCCGCTTATGCCAATCAAGTGTGGGACACCGACAGCAAAATAATGAATTGGACGATTCAATTCTACGAACAGTTTATTGAACAAACGGTCACGTGCACGAAAGGTCTATTGACAAATACAAGTATACGAATGGGAACGAAAGAACAATCAACGTTTATCGTTCACGGCCCCGTCGTGCGAGAGGTGTTTTCGCTACATCGGCGGTAGCCAGACTGACTCATTCCGCCTTTCTTCGCCTCTCGACGCTTGGTTACGTCGGAGCTTGCTGTTGCCCGCAACGCCGCATCTCTGGCCAATTTCTCGGCGTTGAACGAGCGAGTCTAAGGTCGCGTTCACAGTTTATCTACGTAGTGCAAATCTCTTCAGCTTATGATGAAGATGATTCCCTCACAAGGAATGTCCTGAAATGATATGACTGCTTGATACAATAATTGGATGGTCGAGGTGGAGAAGATCTGACTGGTAGCGGCAACAGCTATCGAGTTAATGGGTGCCTTGTTTGCTTGCAGAGCAATAGTTAGGAATATTCATTCCCTTGTGTTTCATGGTTTTCAAGTTGGAGGTGAGTGAGATGATTCTCATGAAATTTGTTATTGCAGAGTATTATAGAAACCAAGTTGAAGTGCAGTGAGAGGAGAGTGTCATAGAACCCTTACAGCATGGATAACAGTAGGCTGTGAATGCTGTAGGACTGTAATAAGACACTTCCATTCATACGCTTGGGCAGCACTCCTTGGCTTCTATGTGCATGAAGGTATCACTTATAGACCTTTATTCAATGTCTCGAGATATGACTGTGAAGTTTGACTGTGGAACGTAGGGTGGATGAGCCTCACCAGAGACGTCAAATCACAGTCTCAAGTGTGATGCTTCAACTTGGAGACTACATGTAGACTCGGCAGTTTGGAATAACTTCTTATGGATCTGAATCAGCTGGAGTATGTGTATCCTCGAAGTGAAAAGTTGTTAGTAAGCATTTCAAGTCAGTCCGTTCAGTGGGATGGGTTGACGAACGCATTGAAGTGTAAACAGGTGATAAGTATACCAAAATACATGAGAAATCAGGTATGAGATTATTTTATAACTCTTTACAAAGTGCCCATAGGACAGAAATACTCGAAATTCATGATGCACTAGGTAGTACGAGTCTGTGGAAGAATTTTGGGGAAGAATGGTCACCCGAAGGTCTTGGCCTCTCCTTGTAAGTCACATGTGAGGTGGCCAGAGTCATACTGGACTGACGAGGGGAGACCACAAGGCCCGGGTCACGAAACGTTACAAAAATTTCGTCATTCTTCGTACCACCGAGAATATAGAGAATCTAGAGTATAACTGACAAATGGGCATGCTACTGAGAGTTAGGGAATAATCAAATATCCCATTCTTTGAGATTTTAAGCCATTCCTCCCTAAATTAAGCCTCTACGTTATTGATCGTATATCTCACTCAACCCAACTACCCATAAGTATTGCTAGAGTATCTTCACAGTCAAACCCATCTCATCTCATCCACTGTAAACTACGAATCATTCCAACTCATCCCTGTGTCTAAAGGCGGTCTAAGCAATACTGCTAGAAACGTAGATTGACATGAATAAATCTTCTTACTCACTCCCACAAAGTTTCAGCTCCATGTACCTCTATGATGATTGGCGAATTGGCTCTCAATGCATCAATCGGGAGTCCGCCAATAGTGTCCAAACAGTAGAATGTGGCTTGACATTAGGAATTAGTATCGAATTCAACAACTCTCATCACGGTCCACTCCAACGATTTTTGTCCAATCCGTTACTTGTGTTGACACTAACTCGGGGCCACTCAAATGTTGAAAAAATTTCAACGAATTGTAGAGAATTCCCATCTAATATATCACTTCACAACCACAGATCCCTTTCAGGTTAGAGAAAAATCACTTTTTAGAGATCAAAACAGACATCAAGTGACGAACTGAAGCAGTATTCTATGTGAGACGAGGGATGGGCCAAATCTTCAATTCCTCGCGGCCTGCTGCATGTTGATGTTCAAGTTGATGATCCAATGAATTGATTGAATCACGTTGCAATCCTCATGCAGATCATGGGGCTTGTGCAATTTAGAGACTTTTGCCGAAGAAAGTCATGTTCAGTGCCTAGACGGCATCTAGGCATGAACTCCCCTCATCCTGGAACGAAAAGTAAACATCTCAACAAAGAATCTGACCCTCGAATGAGAGAGAATTCATGAATATAATCCATCGTGATATACACTGAATACTTAACCGATCATGAATGCTAAATAAAACTTTGTAGACCTGAGCCAGATTCCACCTTGCTCTGATAACCAAAAGTTAGGTTGAGATCCATGAGAATCAAGGAATCTTCTTAAGAGGAAGTTTGCTTTGGAAAGTGTTTACAGAAAATCTCAAATGATTCATAGAGATGGATTTCATCCTCCTCCACCCAAATCTGTCGTTTGTTGATTCTTCTCCACTTTTGTATACTCACGAATATATGTTGAACATTAGTATCCTTTGAGAAGCGATATCTAGAAACCGAAATCTTCTTTCATGTTTGGAGGCATTCCAGATACTTTCTCCAAGGCTGAAAAAAGTCCCCCATCATGAAAAGATAGACTATGGTTGGTTTAATTTTCCAAAAACCTGTCAATTGGCATGGCATCGGACCAATCGCAGATTAAGCTCCACGCACATGCGCAGTGCGTACGCTTCAATGCTTGCTCCCAGCCAAGGTTAGCGGTATACCTTACGATCCTCCTGAAGATATGTGCGTATTGAGATGCGTGGGTGGGCGCGTATGAAGGTGTGTATTGGGATACGTATTAGAACGAGCACTCGGCTACGCAGAGTATGAAGCGGAAAAGTCCCGCATCTCAATATGTATCCCAATACGCGATAGCGCTTGGATCTCTGAGGAGTCATGCACGCATTCTAACGCTCAGGGCCTCAGGTGGGGGGACCCCGCGAGCGGTCCAATACGCCAGTCAATACGCATCCCAATATGCATCTCGATACGCAGCCCACCCTACTAATAATGCCCATGTGCTACTCCACGTGCTATTCCACATGGAATTCCAGATGCTATTACACGTGGAATAACACCTGGAATAGCACGTGGAATAACACTGGTAATAGCACGTGCAATTGCACATGGAATATCATGTGGTGTTATGGCCTAGTTTCGTAACTTACTATAACACGTGAAATTGCACCTTCCTATATTGGTGATCCAAACTGAATCCAAAGCGAATGAAATGCGCAGAATTGGTGTAAAGGAAGAGATCAAGGATTTCACCTCGCTAGATGGCGAAAATACCTGAACAGAATTCAGAATCTACGAACTACACAGAAATGATCTCGCACACGTGGTAGCTGTGGTTCCACGTGCTATTCCACATGGAATTCCAGATGCTATTTCACGTGAAATAACACCTGGAATAGCACGTGGAATAACACTGGTAACAGCACGTGGGCATTTTTAGTAGGGTAGTCATTCCCGTGATCTCTGGAATTATTCATGAAAAGTACCTCAGCACTCGTGACCGCCAGCAGCCGGTACGTGTGCGAGATCATTTCTGTGATCAGATCATTTCTGTATAGTTCGTAGATTTTGAATTTTGTTCAGGTATTTTCCTCATCTAGCGAGTCGAAATCCTTGATCTCTTCCTTTACACCAATTTTGCGCATTTCATTTGCTTTGGATTCAGTTTGGATTTCCACCAATATAGGAACGTGCAATTTCACGTGCAATTTCACGTGTCATAGTAAGTTACGAAACTAGGCCATAACACCACATGATATTTCACGTGCAATTGCACGTGCTATTACCAGTGTTATTCCACGTGCTATTCCGGGTGTTATTCCACGTGAAATAGCATCTGGAATTCCATGTGTAATAGCACGTGGAATAGCACGTGGGCATTCTTGGTAGGGCAATACGTGATGCTCGACGTAGTGTTGCATGTATTGGGCCCCCCATACATGGAATGCCCCCCCCCCTCCCCACCTGCGGCCCCGAGTGCTGGAATGCGAGCATTACTTCCGAGAGTCCCAAGCGCTACCGTGTATTGGGATACGTATCGGGATGCGGGACATTTTTGCCTCATATTCTCCGTAGCCGAGTGCTTGTTCCAATACGTATTCCAATGCGCATCTGAATACGCGCCCACCCACGCATCTCAATACGCATATATTTTCTGGAGGGGATACCTTAGCTCGCAGGATATCCGAGGTATCCGAAACGCAGTGCGCGTGCGCGTGAGACCGAGATTGCGACACTCGCAGAGGGGGGTTACAGGCTCGACACTCTGAACAGATGAGATGCTCACTTGAAGCAGATCAAATTATCTGTGATAACGGAACCATCCACGCTCGAATTTTCCGCCTTCGAGTTACGAGAGAAACGCTATAGCTCTCTCGGCCCCGGCCGCCCTCTCTCTCTCCCTCTCATCCTCGCTCTCTTCTCCCCGCGCTCCCAAGTCCTGACCTTCCCCAAACAATCCACGTATTTCGACATTCTTCCGGGCCCTAATCGCGGCACAAGCGCCTGTCCGTACCGACTGGGAATCGCCACTTATCTCGCGATTGCATGCCACAGCTGGCATACAATGAATTTCAACTCGCGCCGCCACTTTGAATCCGATTCATTTTCGAGATGCTCAAGAGCAGTCGCGACGAGAGATTAGAATTCAAAGCCGCGGAACGTGACACAATATGTAAGCGGATGCAGCTACGGGTGATGATGTAGGAATTAATCGCCTCGTATCAGAGTCGTCAAACCCACTTTTGGATGCGCTCGTGCCGAGCCAGGGAAGTGCGTATGATGAACTGCAGATATGGAGCACGTGAGCCTATGCGCTTTTTCATTATCTTAAGAAGCGGACACACTCAAGGGGTCGGTGGATGAATGAATGATAGGCGAGATATAAACAGCCATGGAAGGCCCGGGCCAGTTCGATGCCCTGACCGAAAAATAGATAAGAGAGCACTCAACTCGCGAGGAAAGTTCATTCACCCGGTCTAAACAATATCCAAGTGAGATAGCTCAAAGATTTCCAAAAAAAATTATTTGAACCTTGATGGAATTATAACTATTGCTAATGATAGATGTAGGAAACAAACGTCATTTGACTTCAAAAACAATGGGTGAAGTCCAAAACCATACTCAACAAAATTAATTTATGACTTGGACTTCTAGATTTAAGTAATATGTAACAGACAAAGTAACAAAAATATATTTACGTATTAATTGGTTCAAAAAGATCCTGATACGATGCACGCACCTGCGAAGTAGAGTTCGCACTCGCACACTCGCGGCAGCATAGCAGATCCGCCGATTGCAGCCTTACCGACGCGCCTCACCACCACGTCGAATCAGCTGTGCAGCTGATTTTTGCAACGATACCGAAGGGTGGAGAGCAGACGATCAGCAGCAGCGCCAGAATTAGCGATTGCAGTTAAGGTTGGTTTCTCACTGTCTATGTACTCACATAAAAGAGGAATCAACTGAGCTATCAAAACAAGCGACTGGCTCTACTGAGAATGGCTCTTGGACCGTGTTAGCGGTTAATGACAATTTCCAGTTGTAGCAGTCAAGGTAAAAGACAACTAAAGATCGCCGTACTGAACTCGACGGTCTCTATTTGGAATTCACCCTAAAGACTTTCGCGCCAATTAAGAATTACTCACCTTGAACTTACGCTCTCTTCGAGACTGAGTCCCAAGCTATCCGTGACCACTCGAGGCTCAAAAATCAGTCGGAATGAACAGACATAACATATCTGACTACTACTGACGCTTGGTATAGCACGTGTAGATTGATTGTGAGAGCGAGATAGAGGAGTCACATATTAAGAGAGGGGAGCTGGATTGAATCAGCTGATATCTGAATCGGTTATGTTCTCCCCTACTACGCTGATGGTTACGCTAGAGCTGGAACCGCGGGATAGTAAGTCCTGTTAACATGGTTCATTGTTATACTCGTCAGCAGGAGGTTACCACTTTGGGCAAAGCTTCCTTTTTGCTCGTCTTTCTCATGAAGTGATTGGAATCCTCTATCTCGTCCGTTTATTGGAGTGTCCGTGAATATTCGTTAAGAAAGGCCAGTGAACTCCTCCAAAATATCTCAGTCGAATTATTACAATATCATGAGATGGTAATCATATCCCTGTGCAGATCCAGGATCATTTGATGGGTTATGAGTGCCGTTTCAATTGCTTCGACTATCTCTTTCTAGCAAAAGTATTATGTTCTTCTCAATACTCTGATCAAAGCAATCGCTCTCCCATTTGTGTTGCCTCTTCGCCAGGCCTGCTCTTGCCCTGTGGGAAGTGGTCAAAAACGTACAGACTAGGTTCGCATGAGGAGTGATCATCTTTCTATATCGCTTACATGACTGAGGACATAATAGTCCAAGGTCAAGAATGCTGAGCATGCGTGTTCATGATTGGGAATTTCAAAAATCATGTCTCCAAGATATAGGACATAGTGTTTTGATTGTTTGTGAACTTCTCATCTTGTTGTATGAATAAAGCCTTTGCGTTGTGTTTTATACACTGTCATTGCCGCCTATTCTTGAATGCACGTACAACTGGGTGAGATCTTTCATTCTACCTTCATACTGTTGATTGGTTGTACACGAGAGATGGAATAGAAATGTATGAGCAGTAGTACATCGGATAATTCATGATAAACTAGAATGACGGAATATCAATGATCAAAGTGTGAGTTTTTGTTACGTGCCACAAGTCGTCGAAGTAAAATCGGGGAATAAGTGTGCATTGTCTTCACTCATCTGATCCATATCAATGCCACGGAAATCATTGGAATCAGAGAAGCAAGTAACTCGATTACTCCATCTCCAAATACTGAGAGAGCATAAAAATAAGAAGTGCATTAGAATTGCATACTATTCCACTCATTGGAGGTCCAACAAATCATTTGAAAATTTATAAAATAAGCCACAGCAAGTTCGAAACGAGGTCGCTTAAAAATTCGAAGACGATGTATGCATGAAGAATCCGTGGATACGTGTTGAATTTATGCAGGTTTTGTCCATGTCATGATTGCATGGAAATAAATTGAAGCTATTTTTGAGAGTATTGACACGAGGAATACGAAAGTTCACTGACCTCCATACTGCGTTCAATATATGAGCTTTTCTCATGGAACTGTAAGATTTGGGGGCCAAAAATGTCCATTGTGAGAAAGTTTGTGGCATTCTCACAGTTCGATATCCTGAATCCCTTGGTCACTCTCAGGTCGGGTGAATGGACAAAGTTGGTAGTTTGTAATGGTGAGAAGTAACTTTGAGCCCATTGGCGGTATTATCAGTCGAGGGGTCGACTCTGGATCAGTGAAATTTTTTCTGTGGGCCGAGGAGTGTGACACTTTCTGCGTGCCACGGAATGTGACATAAAATTCCGTCTCACGAGATTCTATCGCCATGCATCCTTTCTGCCGCGTGAATGTGATCGAGTTACAGCAAAATACGATGGAAAAAATTATAGCAGACCCTCTTGATCGACCCTCACGTGATTATTAATCATAGGGCGGAATATTACATTTTCCTTGCCTCGCTCAAAGAATGTCTGTTTCTCGTTTGATGAATCGAGGGTCTAGAATCGTTAGGTCTAAGTTCATGGGAAAATTTGACCTTTACTTCTCCGAAGAAATTCCTCATTGGTGTGAAAAGCTACTAAACTCTTTAGGAGATCGCACAATATAGTCTGATGTTTTCACGGACATTATGTGACATCATTTCCACCGCCATAGTGTCTTCGTCTAGTATATTGCTGAATATTTGAGCTGGGGCTAGTATTTCCGTTTAAAATGACTCTTCTATAACTCAACTCTAAAGCACCATTTAGACAGAACACGATTTGAATTGTCCGATAATGGAATCGTGGGCATGAAAGACACGCCCCACGGTCCGGTCACTATAAAAATGTGCTATTTTGATCATATAACGGCGTATAGGGTATACGAAAATGCATCCATCGTCTCTCCAGACTATCCTCACATGTTGATAGCGATGGGTATCAGACTATCTCCCTGTTAGATTGGGCTGGTTCGTCATTATGTGAAACTCCCAGTCATGGGCATTGACTTTCACAGTTTCGAGATAATTTCTGACATTAAAAAAAATCATTTGATGAGCCCGCCACAGCATCTGTGCAAATACCCAAGAAGAGCCGGATTGCCTATTTTTTCTCCATTTTATCATCATATCCGCACAAAAAAAGCTCGTGACGATCAGAAGATCAAATGAGAAATTACAAGACCGATGGAAGAATTACCAGAAAACTCGCTGTGCTAGGACCGGTTAACTGATCCCGACCTACCACTTCTGCCAAAAAACCTTCTTCAAGACTGACGAGGAAGTCATGGTGCATCACACGTAAGTTTCACATGTAATGTGGGAATCAAACCATCGCTGTAATTATTCTTCTCCTTTTCCTTTCACGAATGCCCACGTATTGTGTTGAATACCAGCAAAGGCATAAAAGTTGCCAATTCGTATCACTTCAGCCTCTGCATATACAACTACTTGATCTCAAAATCGTGATTAGTGAATTTGCAGCATCCTCATGACGGGTTGCAAGATGTAGTCATTCGCCGATCTTTCTCTTCCGACTTTTCCTCAAATTGGCTTCTTTTGGCCCAATACTAGGAATTTCCATTTTCTGGAGACGGATTTGGGTTCAATGCGCTTGAAAGAGCTCGCCTAAGGAATATAGATTGGTATCTCCGTCATTTTTATTCTTTTTCTTCTCAAAAAATATCGTACATCAATCGGAATTTTGTGCCCCCGTGGAATGGTTACCATATCATCGATGGATAGGTTGAACGTTATTGATTCAAACGCATGCAGCAGCAACCCAACAAAACTCGATTTCGAAAGCTTGACTCAGCCCAAAATCCGGCGTTCTCTGAATCGTATTGATCAACAAACTACCTAGTATCTTATTCGAGATAAGTATGCCCCGAGAACCTCCTACTAAAAATGCTGACGTCCGGTCGGACATGCAGCCGGACGTCTGGTTGGACATGCAGCCGGACGTCCGGTCGGACATGCGGTCGGTCGTCCGGCTGGATGTAACAGATATGGTCATTTTACGTACGTCCGTCCGTACGTCCGGCCGGACGTTCCACATAAAAATGGTCTCTCATATTTTTTCCTCATTTTTATTTCATTTCTTGTTTTATTGATTTATTTAATTTTTTTTCATTCTTGATTCTTGATTTTTCTGATCTTCCATATGGAACGCATTGAATAGGCCATGATTACTGATTTCGACTCAATAAAGAAGACGAGGAATATCAAGGAGGGAGATTAAGGTTGGTTATGGAGATGGATGATTTAACAAATGCTTCACGAAGTCACTTAAAAATATATTTTGTAATTATTTTCAAATGGATTCCTCAGATGCTCGATTATATGTTCTGGAAAATTTGACATGAGAATGAGTACAGTCTTGAATCATTCAACTGCAGAGTTAATGGATCGAATCAATGTAGAATTGAAATACTCCCTTGAGGGGAGGTACTTACTCGCGTCGCCCAGTTGATGTCTCATTGAGGATTC
>JAPYYZ010000745.1:0-29344 GCA_030522705.1 Eretmocerus eremicus
TTTTTTTTTCTCGAAAAATAACTCCAATGGGTCTACATGTGTAAAAATGATTCTCTCATTCGAATGTACGATCATGTATGTATACCTGTGAACAATGGCACCTTGGAACTACGGTTCAACCGACTTTAGTTGCAAATAGCACTTTGAAAGTTGCTGCAAATGTATCGATCCAATACTGAAAAAATACTTTTGAGCCTCACTAAAACGTGTACGTTTCACTGGGAAAATCCAAAAATGCTGGAAAAACCTATTCCAACGTACTTTCTAGAATATTCTACGTACCACTGGAAATGATCATTTCAAGATTTTTCTAGTCGTATAAGTTGGTCTAAACGGCATAAGTACCGATTCTGATAAAAGTTCTTCATTCATAAAATGGATTTTCGGCCAAGAGTAATCCTCTACGGCTCTGAAAATGATTATAATTGATAGCAAGAGACACTTTTCCTCAAATGACCACATTCCGAAGTTAATTCGGCGAGAGAAAATTTGAGGATTTGCTTTTTTTCAATGTAAAAATACCTGATTTATCCAATCCGTGAGCCCGAGGAAAACTTGATGATTCCTCCAAACTTCGAATGCTTGTGAAAGTTTGCTTTTGGACAAATACACAACGCAAAGTCCATAAAAGCACCAGTAATCGATCAGCATTTTCAACGCTTATATTTTCCGTTCCATTCCTTCGTCAAAATAGATAATTGCAAACTTCTAATTTTTAATCATTTTAGTGTCCAGATCACCTGGGTTGGAAGGGAAGGAGGGGAGAGGGAGGGGCTAAAAGTCGTTCTGCAAGTGGTCAATCGACAGCTATTCCTAGGGTGTTCCAAAAAATGAAGATTATTGAAAACCGTTAGATTTTCAATGCTTTTTTTAGAGGCAATTATGAAAAAAATTATGCTGATGGATGTTGAGAAATGAGGTTGTCGGTTGGAGTAAGAGCTTTGGAGTTTGATGAAGAGAAGGGAAATTAGAGCTTTGGAGTTTGATGAAGAGAAGGGAAATTGCTATTTTTACTTTGTTCACTGAAGAGAAGCAATGACGAACGATTTCCTGTGATCGATACCCACTTTATAAGCATTAATCTGTAATATTCCAAAATGTACAAAACGATTTTTGGATCTCGCAAATGCAAGAATGATAATTAGTGGACCGGTCCACGTGAATCTATTTCTCATATTCGCCAAAGTGACGAGACTAGGTATCCTCACTTTTTAAAGTCTTACGAGGAGGAACGAGCTTCGAAGTATATTTTAATGGCATCTAACAAGGGGAGTTTGTCATCTTCGGGAAACGGATTAGGCTGAAACTTTGGGAATCGTCTACTTTTAATGTCAAAACATGACATCTAAAGCCACAGAGTCCAACGCCTAAGCGTTTTCGAGTTACAGCCGAAGACATTAGCATTGCCAGTTTATCTGTAGATATCACTTTTCAACATGGGCCTTTGCGGGCAATAGTAATATTCTGGGCTATACCTCAGAGACATTGGGCGTTAGACTCCGCGGCTTTGGATACCATGTTTTTTTGCCGAAAAGAGACTACTCTCAAAGTTTCAGCCAAATGCGTGATCCGCAGGCCCGACACTCTCCTCGTGAGTTAGATATGAGTCCATGCCACGTTTATGAATGGGAAAATTGTAAAAAATTTAAAATGTATTCTGGCAACAGGTGTCGATTCTGCAAGAAGGCGTTCTCGGACAGTTCGACGCTGACGAAGCACCTGCGGATACACTCGGGCGAAAAGCCCTATCAGTGCAAGCTGTGCCTGCTTCGCTTCAGCCAGAGCGGCAATCTCAACAGGCACATGAGGGTCCACGGCGGCTCCCTGACGTGACAAAGTACCACCCTGGCCATCGTGGACGCCGATACGCTGCCCCAGTGCTGTCGAATACCCGTCATTCGACTCGGAACGAGCCTACAACGAAGGCAGTAGCCTATATTATACAATTTAGCGAACCACATCGAAACCCGGTGATCGGCCTCTCGAACTACAGGTGGCCATCATCCCTCAATTGCCAAAACAAAGCCCTCGAGCGACGCTCGGTTTTGCGAGCGCGAGAGCTTGAGACAATTCGAGCGACGCGCCCCTCTTTGTCGCTGTCCACGTGTGTATGCGCTTGACGCGGGAAAAAAGCTCGTGGACTGTTTAGGTAAAGTCGCTTCAACGTTGGATTCATTATGACTTATCATGCGCGCAATGCATTCCAAACGAATTGAGGTTCCAGCCCTCCGAATTTTTGCATCGTGCGCCGCAAGGTCTAAACCATAATCGTCTACAAACCGATTTTTGAATCATTTTTCGAAAATAAATGTAGTTCTTTTGATACATTGCAGAACGCTTCTAGTTGGTTACCAACTCCGTACTATCAATATTCTCTAATTCGGCGCTGAAAATGCAAACAAAATTACATTCTCACTGACCTCCGAATTGATAGGGGACAATTTCAAAATTGCACCTTCTCAAAAATAAGCCACATTTGGATGAAATTTCGTATTCTACAATGACTCTCCAAATCTCTCATAAAAACCCGAAGAAATTCTTTGTAAATCAGCTAAGAGAAAAACGACTAATCGAGTCAGAAAACTCACTTACTTGAATCGATGCAAGATCCGTGTACTTGAGGTATGACAATTTTCACTCAAAACGGCAGTGTTGAAGACGGTTCGAGAGCAGCGAGAATTTAAATACAACTGTACTCCCTTAGCGATGGTTCTCCATTGGTTTCAAGTTTGTCTTATAGTAAAATCGTACCAGTATTTACGTTTTTCATCGGCTCAGCCTTATGATACTCGATATCTTGAGCAAGACTATTTGTTGAAAAATTCTGATCCCCTTAGAAAACATTCTCGGTGCTCTGTTATTGACTCACTCCAATTTGAGAATACCGTCGGAAAAATTCGGGAGATTTTTTTAACAATTTTGATCGATTTGATTTTGAATGCCCCGAATACATTGTACACGTGGTCGAGAACTTACAAATTTTTAACGTATTGCACTGACCGTGCATTTCCCTATTATCTCGACGATCGCATGTGAAATTTTGGAGGATGATCAGAACAAAAGAAAACGATGTGAAACTAGTCCCAAGTATCAAAGAATGAAAATGAAAATTTTTGTGCATAGCAAAAAACGAATTTAGAATAAAAAAGGTTGGAAGGAACGATTTAGATACAAATCTGCGGCGTAATATACACCACAGCATCGTTGATTATTGTACAAATACTGTATTTATTACAATTATTAATATTAATTATAATCAATATTGATGTTACTGTTTTCACCATTTTCAATCATTACCATTCGTGTGTGGCTCTCGATCTGAGCAAGATAAAAAATTTAATTCTTCTCCTTTGCCTCATCCATATCAAATCAACTAGACTGTCCGTTTTTTCGGTTTACGCGTGTTTCAAATAAACCCATTGATTTAGTTTGACTTCATCCAAATACATCCTCGTTGTGTCTGATGAAATTGTATATTTTGCGCTGGAGTCCGTGTAGGCGATTTATCGCTCCAGTGCGGAACATACTATTCTTGAACGTTCGTATCTAGAAGTCAACGAATCACTTCGCGAACTAAATATTTTCGGTCCTTGTAGCTACCGACCATAATTTCTCTATCGCAATTTCATTCAAATTTCAAGTATTGAATAGATGATTCCGGAATACGAGACTGAATGGCATTTGCGCCGAAAAATGAGAAGGATAAGAGAAGGAGTTTCAGTTTTTCCACCGTGATTGTATTTCAATCTTGATTCTCATCAATGCATAATGATTCAAATGTGTACAATTCAAAAAAGAGCTTGTTCATTCAATTCATTTCATCCCCTCTTACATAGTGTTGCGTAATATACTTCTTAAATAAAAAAATTCAATCATTTTTCTACTTCATGTACTTCATTAGGTATTTTTATATACCATATCAATGCACAAACATGAGTTGGCCCAATATCTTCTTACTTTGAAGGACTCTAATAAAAGCTGTTACTCCAGTGATTAGGGGACCAGCTCATCACTCACCCATCTGCTTGTGTATTCTCCGTTCTCATATTACACGCTCTCTTTAAAAATGTGTACAATGTGTTTTATATACGCTAAATCCAATGTGATGCGCTATATTACTTTTTATTTTCATTGTTTCATTCATATGCATGCATTCATTCATTTCCTTCACTTACTTTCTTAATGGAAGAGCAGGTCAATTGCATCTCCGAAAGATTCAATCAACCACTAGAAGGTTTCAAAAAGCCCTTGACGTTATGAGACTGTAATCAACATTCAGTTTTGTCAGTGATTGATCAGTCATATTTCGAGGTGGAATGATTCTCGAGGAGCCTCCATAAAAATTTCAATTATTCGACAAATCGATTTATTTTACTTCAATAATATCAGTTTTATTCATAAAATTCATCTCCATTAAATAATATCTAAAAGTTCCGCACGTAATATTGTAGTCCGTCTTGAGCGCTCATATCTAGGAAAGAACTAAATCAAAGATAAAGCATTTTTCATCAACTGTCGTCAAAATAAAGTTCAAAATTGTAGGTTACATTAGGATATCAAGACGTATGCGAAGAAGAGTTTATACAATTACGATAGTCGAAACCGAATCGATATGTAAGCGTTTCTAAAATAGAATTTCGACATTCACTCGTTATTTTCTCTCGTATGTCAAATTAGCATCAATTCAGTTTATTTCGAGATGAAATCACGCAGTTACACCTTATGCATTCTCTTTGTTAAAAATAATACGATATGAAAGTAAAAATCGCTTTGTATCAAGTTATCGATTTCCACGAATCAAAAAACTTGCATCATCCGTGTGATTTCTCATAATAGATCTTGCAATAAAAATCTGAGGCTTTTGCGTTGTGACGCTTCTTTACAAAATGTACGTTGTAACTTGAACAATTGCATACACAGTCAATCCTTCAGGGATCGGAAGGAGTTACACTACCACAACGTGGAGAACAAAAACGTTTACCGGTCAGATTAAAAAAAATTGGATACATTAAAGTTGCACCAAGTCATTATTCTTAGAATACATTCATGGTACTCATAATTGGTTTACGAACATTTTGGGAGCCAAATTAATAGAGTTTGCATCATTTCCAATCATCAAAAAAACTTGGAATATCAGAGAAGAGAAGAAAGTAGCACATCGAAGAATGGCGGATGAAAAAATTTCCAATTTAGTAGCTGCAAATGACAGCTTGAAAATGAAAGTCGCAAAATTCTAATTAATTCAAATATCGTTCAACTGCCAATGTACAATATTTTCTGAGCTACTTTTCTTGAATAGATTGTCTTACTTATGCACAGATATAATTTAGACTGAACGTTTAGGATTGGGAGGGACTGAAATATCGATATCCGTAACAACTTCCACAGATAACGATTCTTCAAGATTGGATCAGCTCGTTACTGTCAAGTTAAGCGGAAGAATCTTTTAGTAACTCGAAGATCCATCTGAGCGGAGTGCCTTTTCACAAAATAATAGTTGATCTGGTTTTCCACAAATGAAGGGTCTAATATGAAATTTGTTTAGCAGTGAGCGAATAGGATCTATTCGACTGAAGAAGCCCAGGGCTAAAACATAAGTCTAAGTAGTGGCTCTCACGGCACCCAAGATACATGGTAAATTTCATGATCGAGAGGTCGTAGCGAGTTCTACATCGTAAATAAGTCAAGGTTCCGTGCCGGCGGACTCGAAAGCGAACCAGGCAAATACAGAAAAAGGTTGTCCACACAAAAAGACACTAGGTGTGAATCTTAGTCAATACAATAATGCAAAAGCTGTTGAAAAAGCGGGTATGTATACATTTTCTTCGCCAGTACAGTGGTATGGAAACCAAGGGAGGAAGATGAAGATGGTTGACGCAGTTTGTCGTAGTGCCGGCACGGATCACTTTGTCTCGAGCGCACAGACACCTCGTCAATACAAAAAATCACTCGTTATCATCCATGTACTACTCTTGTTCGGAAAGAGCGGGTCGGGTGGCTAGGCGTTCTCGGTCACTCTCACTCTCGCTCCGTTTTCGCTCTTCGTCCATCATCGCGCTCAGCTTCCCATCCAACGAACCGACACACAGTACTCGGACTGCGCTGGGCTCGCCCTCGGCGGGCCGCGGCAGCAGCCGTCGCAGTCTCAGAGTCCGCGTTCACGCTCGCCGCCGCTGCTCCGTCGTCCACGAGGAAACTCCTCCGACGCGGAGCGACTGGCCGCGCGCATCCGCTGGCTGCTGCTGCTGCTGCTGCGGTGGTGGCGGCGGGCTCGCTGCGGGCGATCAACGGGGACTCGGCGCGGGCGGACTCGGCCGCGGATCCGGCTCGCTGACCATGCTGTGTGGCAGTCCGGGCAGGCCGCCGGGCGGCGCCGCGCTCGTGGGCCCGCCCGAGCCCGGCAGCTGGGGCGGCTGCGGTCCCGGGACGCCTCCGCCGCCCGAGTTGGGCCCGCTCGGGGCCCTGGACTGGGCCGAGGCGCCGCCGCCCGCCCCGGCGCCCGACACCGAGTGGCCGCCCGGCGGCGCTGGCGCCGAGTCGTGCGGCGTCGTCGAGTGCGCCTGCTGCACCGGCAGCGCGCCCGCGTAGTAGCCGCCGTTGATGCCCTCCGGGTAGCTGCTGCGGAGAAAGCGAAAAGAAATTGGCCACTTGTATTGCACGCTCTCGCTACCGTATGCCGTGCGTCTCTGAAGCTGACATTCTCAATAGATTGCTCATTTTCTCTCTCTTTTTGTGTCTCTTTCTCTGAGTTCTTTGCCAGGTTGACTGTACGCTCTCGTTTCGCCTCGACTATCTGACTTGCGACGACGTTATGCCTTTTCTCTGTTCGTTCCTCTTTATTGGCGCTCTACTAGCGACTCTTTCTTTTTGCTTTGCCCGCGCACACTCGACTCACACTCTCGTTAATTGTTATTCATTCATTTGTCTCTCTAAAGACTATCCCTTCGCTCATAGTGTGGATTCCCGTTCGTATAATTTCTCACATTCTTGCTTTCGCTCTATCTTCGATAACTCGCAACTGAGCATTTCTGTGACAACATTCTGTTTCTCACTCTCAACATCCGCTCGGGAATCTGTCTCTGCAAGAATTACGAATTGCTTGTCTTTGGCGTTAACCGTTATCAAGAGAAAGAGTTTAGCTTCATGAATAATGGTTACATGATGCTTTTGGCATTTCAAGTGTTAAGGCGTGCATGCTACAGTTGTCATGAGTCAAGTTTTAGCGCATCAAAGTGGAAAGAAGAGAGAAAAAAAGCAAACGTCGTAGCGAAGACACTACGAGCGTCAACTTTTTTCTCGCTGAACGACTTGAATGAAAGTAGGAATCAATTAGAGCTCTGAAGTGGTAACAGTTTCATTCAAATAGTCAATGAGAAAATTTTTTTATAAAAGATTTTATTTCACTTTTTCAATTAACAACTGTCACTTTTCACTGCGTATTCCATTGTTACCTATGTACAAAGTTTGACACAGAGAGCTTCTTTAT
This sequence comes from Eretmocerus eremicus, assembly GCA_030522705.1. Lineage (NCBI taxonomy): Eukaryota > Metazoa > Arthropoda > Insecta > Hymenoptera > Aphelinidae > Eretmocerus > Eretmocerus eremicus. Next base: position 7,487 of record JAPYYZ010000745.1, read on the forward strand.
CTACTGCTTGTTTGAAGAACAGAGGAAAATTGAACTTATTGATCATGTCTAATCAAGAAGTTCAGTTTTGCTTTGCTCAAAATTACATGAGAATTGCCTTAATTGCTGTATTTACAATTGATCTGTCAAAGAACTCTAAACTCGACGCTTGACGACTGCATACAAGTCGTAGCGAATTCCAAGTATCGAGAAAAAAGACCTTACCCAGTAGTCGACAGGAAGTATTCTTTATTGACGCAATTTCTCAAACAATCTGGTATACGACCAACAATCGCTCGTCGTATTTCACTAGCAGCCATTTCACGAAGTTCCGTGCAGCTTGCATCACTGTAGAATGCTGCGTGAGGCGTGCACAATAGATTTGGAGCATCCTTCAGCGGACCTGATCACGAGACAAACGAGAGTTACTAGGAGGAAAAGATTAAAGCTAATACTGTGAGTTCCTTATTTTCAATTCAAGGAATGCGCACTACAGTAGCAACATAAGCTGAATACGACTTTCTTGTGGTAAGATTGCGAGTGTGTGTTTTATTTAAATAAAAGAGCAATAGTTTAAAACTCATCCATGCAAGAAAACCATCAATACGGTCAAGTAGTAAATGTAAGAACCAATCAAGAGCAAAGAAGTCCATGTGCAACTTGAATTTGTAACAAGCCTTCTAATTTCAACAAAAGGAAGAACGAGCAAATAATCAAAAAGAGCAAAGTAATAGTGTCGACATTACCAAAGATCAAGCAGGATGTGTTAATGAGAGGGGCTTGACTTATGTTAGGTTAGATAAGACTCACATTGTGAAGACTGACCCTGAAATACATTGTAAGGTTCATTTTCATGAACATCTAGGGCAGCTGCTCGAATTCTCCCTTGTTTCAGTGCAGCAGCTAGAGCGTCATCGTCCACTAGCCCACCACGAGCTGTGTTAACTAAAAATGCACCTGGTCTCATCTGCAAGCAGAATGAAAATCAACGTTACTGCAAAGAATTGTCATTAATGATTGCTTGGATTCAAGAGGCACATACCTGTTTGATGGTGAATTCATTAATTAAATGATGATTGTGTTCATTGAGAGTGCAATGTAGAGATACACAATCGGACTGGAACAGCAAGTCCTGAAAAACAATTCATTTTGGTCACCTTGTGTAGTAGGAAATTTGGGAAGCATTTTGCCAAGGATTGACACTCACCTGTAATGTGTAGACCCTAGTGAGACCAAGAGACTTTTCAATTCCATCTGGGAGGTATGGGTCATAAAATATGACATTAAAACCAAAAGCTTTCGCACGAAGTGCTACTGCTGAACCAATTCGGCCTAGCCCAACAATACCAAGAGTATCTCCTCGTATCCTGGCGCATCCCTGTGCTGCCTCCCTCACCTACAAAAAGTCATAATCGATTGTTCAGATGATTGATGATTTACGAGAAGGGAGACACAAGTTGTTGACACTGGCATACCTGTTCTGGTCCAGTGAACTTTTTGCCCTCGCGAACCATGTTTGCCAGCCAGTACGTACGTCTATAAAGATTGAGAATGAGACAAAGAGTGGTGTCGGCTACCTCTTCCACTCCATAGCCAGGCACATTGCACACTGCGATGCCAAGCTCTCCAGCTGCTTTGACATCAATGTTATCGACTCCAGAACCAATTCTCACAATGATTCTGAGAGTTTTGAACTTTTCCAGATCCTCCTTTGTGAGTATGATGGTGTGCCACATGAGTGCACCCACTGCCTCGTTCAGCACCTGCAAGGGGAGCAGAGATGAGTTGTCGTTGAGCGAACAAGGGGAGAAGACTCAAGAGTGGAGCAGCGTGCGAGGGTGTACCTTTTCGTGTATCTCGGACGTGGACTGGGCATCGCAAAAGGCCACGGTGGCAACGTCCTTGAGTATGGGCATCTCGATGGAGCAGTCGCGTCCATCGAGTAGGGCGACCAGCGGCCTGGTTTGGATGGGCCCGTTGCTGATGGGGCCCCTGAGGTTCTCCATTCGAGGGCGTTTGGGCATCATTTTCCGCTTTTCCATCGGTCAGACAGCCCCCCCTGAAGAAGAATCTCGTCGGCTGGCGGCTGCTGCTGTCGAGCGGGGCTGGGAGGGCGGCTGTGGCGCGGGGCTGCGGCGGGGCGGCCGGGGCGTCCCGCAGGAGCGGTCAGAGCAGGTGCAGCGCGGTCGCCTCGTGGCCGGTTTTGGGGCTGCAGGCGCCGGACCTCCAACGCATCACGGCTCGCTGGCTGGGGCGCTGCCACCTGCGGGGACAGATCAAGCACAAGCCACGCTATCAGCTACGCCTCGTGTACAGCGGCGGTGCCCTCGTCTTTGCGACATGGCCGAGGTTAGAGCGCGGACGCCGAGGGACGCGAGCGGCACAGCTTCGGACGAGGCGGCGGCGTCGCCAGCGCGCGCACTCACACACGCGACGAGGCGGGCCCGGCCCGCGAGGACGACGGCGCACCGGGGCGCGAGCGGTGCCGGCGAGGGCTGCTCACCTGCTGCACGGCGAGGACGCAGCTGCGGCGCCGGTGCCTGGGCGAGGCGAGAGCAGCGGGACGCACCGATGCGGCGGCGGCGGCGGATCGCGGCGCCCGGAACGTGCTCGCTCCGTCTCTCTCTCTCTCTCTCTCCTTCTCGCTCGGGCTATATCGGATGGCCGATGGCGCGCGCACTCTCTCTCTCTCTCTCTCTCTCTGTCTGCACCGTGCGAGCAGCTCAGCCGCGGCTGGGGCAGACGTTTTCAGCGCGGTTAGTATTGCGAGTGTATGGACGGGCCATGGAGAGCGTGGCGCGCGCAAGCGGCTCCTCTTCTTTGGTCACTGGGTCGACGTTTTCACGGCACTTTCGGAGCACGCCTCGGTAAATCCGCTCTCTGCTCTGCCCCGCGTGCAGCCGCACTCGGCGAATCAATCGACGGCGCGGACGCGATTGCGAATTCGCGCGGCGCGATGCACTTTTCGCCAGCTCTCCGTGCGGCCGTGATTGTAGGTGTACTCGCGCTCGGGGGCCGTGATCGTCGCGTGCCGGGCCGCGACTCGGCGAGTCTAACGGGAAAGCGCGAGAAAGTCAACGAGCTGCCCATTGCCGGCGCGCAGCGAAGGAGAGAAAGAGCGGATACGTGGCGCCCTCCGATGCGCGTGCACAAGTTTCTTCCAATAATTACAGGACGACCGCGGGCGTATGTACATATGCGTGTAATTTCCGCGTGTGTTGGGGCAGCCGATCGGCGCTGAGCGCAGAGACGATTGACCGCGCGCGCGCGCGCTGCCGATCAAAATAGCGAGCCAAGGGATGCTGCTGCCGCATCATCACGGCGGCCGGATAGTGCCGATATCGAACGCAACGTATACGTGCCCACTCGGCCGTGATGCCAAATTGCCAGCTCAGCGCGAATAAGGGAGATGACGCGGCCGCGGATTAGACGAGAACGGATGGGACGGCCTTTGGCGTAATCTCGAGAGCGAGACTTTTGCCGGCGTGGGAGGAGGCGCGAGCAGCGGGGGGTGGGGCCGCAGCGGCAGCAGCCACCGCCGAACTTATCCAATTATTGTCTAACCTGCGCCAGCGCGCGAGAGAGAGAGAGGCCGAGAGAGCCGGCACAACTTTGCCGAACGGAGGCGCCCGAGCCCGTCGTCGTCGTAGCGCCACGCGCGCCTCTTCAATCGAGCCGCGATAAAGTAAACTTTCTTTACGCCAAGAATCTAGCGGCACGCCGGCGCCCCCGCACTTTTCCAACGCGCCCCCGAGGACCGGAGAACGCTCTCGGCACGCGGATTGCACACTTTGGCGCCGAGGGAGGAGCCCTGATTAGCAATTATACGCGATATCTTCGGCGCTGCGCGAGTGTTTATACGCCATACACAGCGCTGGGGCGCCTTGTTGAACTTGCGAGAGAGTTGTCGAACGGTGCCAAGATGCTAAGGCGGCCGAAATTCATCAGCCGCGACTCGCGAGCGGCGGAACAATGCGCGCAACCCGGCGGGCGAGAGCTGAATCTCTGAAAGCACGAGGCGGGTGTGGGTGTGCGCCCATGCAGCCGAGGCAACTTCCGTGAGTTAGCTCGTCCGCGCGCTTATATACGTCTATAATAATTGTACCCACGTCGTCTGCTGCGCGGTCGCGTATGATGAATCAGTCGAAGCGGAGCAAGAGCGGCTCCGCAACTCCGACTCGCGCTGCGAGAGTTCCATTAAACTATCGGATAACAATTGCCCGCGCTCCCTCTCTCTCTCTCTCGGGCTTTCCCAAAGTTGTTGCTCTCGCGCGCGCGGTCGTTCAATTACGACTTATAAACATCTGTCATACACCCGCTGGAGTTTCCCCGCAACTGCCGCTTTTCAACAACTTTGCAAGCGCGCGAGCGAGAGAGTGTGTTGTTGAGAGCTTGCGAACCGCGAGACAAAGTTCGATGAGGGATGAATGAAAAATGGGTAACGCGATGCGTGGGATCAAGAGGATGCGCAAAGAAAAAGCTCGGAGCCGGGGGAGCGATGAACTTGAGCAGGCCAGCGGGCCAATGCGCAAAGATTTAGATGTAAATTTGGTTGAGCTATGGAGCGCGGGAGTATGCATATACGTGGGGGAGCGCGGAAAAGGGGGCAAAGGTGCAGGGCGGCGTGGCGGTGGCGGCAGTCGACGCTCGTGCGGGTCTGGAGGACCAAAGTTTTGCTCTGTTCGCGGAGAGAGAGAGAGAGAGAGAGAGAGAGAGAGAGAGAGAGAGAGAGAGAACTTAACTGAGTTAACTTTGCTGCCGAAGCAAACTTTCCGCCAAGTTTAAGTAGTCGCCTCCGTCTCGCTCGCTCGGTTGCCGACTCCCTCCCTCTTTGCGAATCCTCGCCTCCTGCACTCGTGTCTCATTCTCGTTCATCGCGCTCTCCTTTCCTTTCACTCTTTCTTCCCTCGCTCTCTTTTTATTATTCTCTCATTTTCTCTCCCTCTCCGTCCATTTTATCTCCCTATCCGTCTATTTTATCTACTTTTTACTCTCGGCACCCATGGCAGATTCCGCTCCCCCGGCCTGGCTCCGGCCTCCCAACAACTTGGGCAAAACTTTTCCGAAACCGAGCGCGGCGAACAAGCAAACTTCTGCCCCGGAATCATTTGTCCCTCTGCCTCTCATTCGACTTACAACTTTTTTCCCCGCGCCCGCGCGAGCCCATGCTAAGACGTTTCGATTAAAATTTCATCCGGACTTTTCTTTGTTCGCGCTTTACACTCGAGCCGCGTGCGTCGTCGTCGCGCCTCCCCTCTTCCTCTTTTCACTCTCCGTCCGCTGTGCGTATGAACGTATGATGACATTGGCCGGGGCCTATGTATAATGCGATTCAACGAGTGGGCACGCGCGATCAACATTTCCGCGACGCGCCGAGCGATTCCTCTTTCGCGTTATCAATGAAAAGCGAGCGAGTCGTTGAAGAGGCAGTATAGATTACATTAGTGTACGTACAGTGGTAGGGCGTGCGCCCGCGTCAATGAGTTTATTTGCTCGAGTCAACTTGGATAATACTGATCGCGCCGATCGCAAGATTCATCAAGCCGCGGAAAACACAAACGGGACGCGAATTTGAGATACACATCCGTTGCATATCACGCATAAGGCGGAGGGGGAACATTATTGTCCCCCCACCCCCCTCTCTCTCTCTCTCTCGCACTCATTCGGCAATAGTGGAGCCGGTTAGTAGTTACACACACATACACAAAAAGTACACGCAAGTCAAAAACACGAAACTCAAAAGTACAATATTCGATTATCAATTTGTGCTCTGTGGAGACCTCCAAAATTTGGTATCAAACATAGTGGGGCGTGTAAGACTTTGTGGTATGAACTGTGTTTGCAGTGTGACGCGATAGTGTAAACTTACGAGTAAATAAGATTCTCGAGTCGATAATATTTTTCCAATCAAGTGCTACACTTTTGTCAACAATAGTCACTAAGCTATCATGGCAAACTTTAATAGGTAGCGTTCAAATTATTTGATCAACTTCGTTATGCGTATAAGCAAGATTGCGTACAAGTGAAGCGATAAGGCTTTGGTTAAATTAAAAGTGATAAAAAAAAACATCCATGATAGGTCATTTGGGGCAACACGATATTATTAATTGAGGTCAAAGCTTGACTTCAAATCTGAAAATTTTCTAATCTATAAACGGTGAATAAATTTTGCGGGGCCGAGCACCTTTGAAGAATACACATATTTAGCACCGATTATACAGAAGTCCTCCAACATGTCATTTCAAGTTCGAAAAAAAGATTTTCGAATAACCTATACAAAGCAATCTCCTCGATTTCATTCATATCAAAAGAATAAGAAAATTGGCATTTAGAAGACTACTGTGGTTTCTGGAAAATGACTCAAGGTGGCACGATCTTCTGATTCCGTATCTAGTCCGGAGTCTCGTGAGGCACATCAAGTTTTCCTTGCGTTGGAAGACAGAATTCCAAGCATAATTAGCTCCATAACAACCTCATGATGCTAACTCAACGATTTGATGATAATGGGACGGCGGATTCTTGACGTACCGTAGTTATTGTATGTAAGATGTGTCTCACGGACGTATCTAGAGAAAAATCAAAATAATTGTTTATTCAGCTAGAGTGTAAATAATCGTTACAAAACTGGGTCGTAATGTCCATCGCGTTCGTTTTCAGGAAATTGGCATTTTGTGGAGCAGTACAAAATCGTCGGGTTTAATAATGGCACGGAATCGAAGGATTTGGCACAACTTCTTCTCTGGGGAGACAATTCTGAATTTTTTCTTACATGAAATCAGTTCCTAACCCCTGTTTTTCTCTGACTAAGTCATTTGTCTTTATTTATTGATGAGACTGCACAATTTGTAATTTTTTGGTCAGAAGTTTTTGGCTAATGACTGAGATTTATCTCAAGCATCAGAGCTCATGAGACTTAATGTGTGATGTGACTCAATGTGTTAAATCTGAATTTTTTCATGGATTCTCTTTCGCAAAAATTAACCATAAGTCACAAACTCTCATATTTTGAATTGGCATTTGATTCCTAATACCTCCAGGGTCATAAATTCAAATTCTCAGTTTCTTTTGTGTACGTGCAGAACGGCAGTGCTATCTCAAGGATTGAATCGGATACTGTTCGAATCAGATGCGAAATTATTATAGAAAAAGATAATCCCTATTGCTAACCGGGCTCTTCAATTTCTATGTCACCTTAATTCTTAATGAAATTTCTTTGTGAATTATTGGAATCTATATTAGCGCGATCGATTTTCCGCTTGACTTTTCTCCACCTGAAGTCTCGCGTGACGCTTCCAACGCCGCGTCGCATGCAAATACTTTTGTGGAACTACCCGTGGCTATACACTAAATGTGGCTGAAAAAAATTCCAAACGCGAGCGATAAGCTTTATTTTTGTTGCGAATTGATAGATTGACGAGGAAACGAGTCTGAAATAGAATATAATCTTTATTCATGTAGAGCTTGTTTATAATTTAACGTGACGGAATATCGGGACGGCGAAGTTCCCTTCATTCGAGCATTAAAAGACACTCGGTAAATAGCGGGGCGTCGCGATAAAAGTAATTTTAATAATTGTGCTGCTCCGTTGAGCTCAGTCACGAATTTCGCATAATCTGAACAGGCAAACTGTATGAGACATAAATTTCAGGTCATTAAAAACAGAGCGAGAGAGAGAGAGGGGGGGAGAGGAAGAGAGAGAGAGAGACGCAATCGCCGTTTCGTCTTGCACACAAACCACCCGTCAATTAACAATCATGCTGATTAGGGATAGCCCGACGCGTGACGTAACTCAAAGGATTCCTCGGGCGTTCCTCCGAAATCAGCAAACGTATAAATAACAACTATGCGCTCAGAGTCAATCAATTACGGAGGAGTAGCTGAGTTGGCGAAAGAGGAATGGCGAGAGAAACTATAGAGAGCGGCGGGGGAGATCAAATCGAATCGCGCAAGCTGGATAAGTGCGGAAGATTTCGCTGCCTCAGCAACTTGTCTCCGCGCGTATGGGTTCCCATATACTCACACACGGGCACTTGCGCACACGCACAGGGAGATTCTCGGTCTCGCACGCATACCCAGTCGCATAACCCGTTCGGAAGTTGCGAGAGCGAGCTCGGCTCTGCATTGTGAGTTTAGTACAAGGGAGTCGTCGTGCATGCTTGCGGGAAGACGAGACGGCATATAAATGACGACAACGGGCGAACACGGGGGAGACGAGGCGAAGAAGCGTGGAGCACGCATACAAGGAGGATGAAAAGTTTGGAGGCGTAAAAAAATGCCAGCCAAGCTCGCGCGGGAGGAGGAGTCGCTGCGACGTGCAGTAATTGCTCGCGGGGAAATCGGTAAAAAAGTCGCGTCGGGCGAGCTGGAAGGTGGCGGATATGAGCAAGAGTAGAGGAGGGGGGCTTTCACCGCGACGACGACGCAGCGAAGAAGAATAAACATGACGCCGTGGAGGAGGCTCGGGTCGCGGGAGAGGGAGTCGCGGTTGTGCAGAATGCAGGTGAATCTCTCGAGGTGAATCCTCTCGCGCCGCGCCGGCCGGTGCGCGCCGGCTCAACATGCCGACTCGACTCTGGGAGCGGAGCGAGGGGCCGAGGGGGAGCCAGCTCGGCCCGGCACAACGGCGAGCCACGGCTGCAGCAGCATCGTCGCAGATGTATACATGTAACGTGCTCTCTCGGCGTGGCCCGATCGATGTCTCGCTCTCTCGCGCCATAGCCACGGCAACTCTCTTCCCACCCTCGCGCCCACACAACTCCCTTCCCACGGCCCCCCGAGTACTATACACGAAAGACCGGCGCTCTGGCCGAGAGCCCCATGCAGCGGAGCCGCCGTCGTCGAGCACTGCCCCCGGCGACCGCCACCCGGCCGGCTGGGCCGCGAGCGAAAGCCCCCGCGTGCCGTTCCAGCAGCTATATCGTATATACTGTTGCACCGATGTATCCCCCTTCCTGTATGTTCTTTCCGTCTGTGCAGCTGTAGGTACGCGATGGCCCACGATGACCCGAGAGCTGCTGCACCTTCAAGGTCGCTGCACCGCGTTCCGTTCCTGAGCCAACTTCCGCGACGCGATAGGTACGGTGAAACGAGCAAATTCGCGACACTTTCAGAAATGAGCCATCTCAAACGACAATTTTAGATGCATTTTCAGTTTATAGCAACATATGAGCATTCCATCATATTCATCAAGTTTTGGTCGAATGGTTCCAAAATTAAACATCATCTGAGTAAGAAATTTTAATTGCTATTCATTTTTACAGGAAAAAATGTTATTGCTGGGAAACCCTGGACACAATTTTGCGAGTAATGCGGGACACTCAGTTTTGTTAGTTTTGGACGGTCGAAGAAGCATTCACAGTAACTTTAGCAATATTATTTTTTATAGACTTTGATAAAAAAACAACTTGGTAATTGAATTACGCTGATTAATGGGTTCAATTTGAAGCTTATAAATGCGGATGTTCTGATCGTGCTATCCCCACGCACTATACGCTCTTCCGAAGAACGGTTCCATATGGATCTCTTTGATGAATTTCAAATGTATATTACCGCATTTGGTATACTCTTCAATGAGGGTGCAGATGAGCTAGATTATACGGAGAAACCATCAAAAAGAGATGAGTTTCGACAATGTTTGAATGGGTATTAACAAAATCACATACGTACACCCCAATCCATTCCAGAAAATAGGACGTACGACATCTGGGCTTTGCTTTGATTGGTGAGAAGAGATTAGTCGAGAAGATCTCTCCAATTTTCTTAAATAGGATGGTAAGCATTGAGTTATCAACCCTAGACCTATTGAGAAGATTTCAATGTTCAAGTATATTGGACTCGGTAGTTAAAAAAAACTCGGGATGTCAACATATCCATTCATTGCGAGAGAGCACCATGATGAAAAGATCAACGTTCGAGATCTTACTAACAATAAGTTCCACTGGGCTTACTTTTCAAGTTCTGGGAGAAAACATGCTAACAAATATTGTTCAAATTACTGATTTTGTTGATGCACTCTACTCACAAGGAGAAGCGTTCACGAGAAAATGAAAAACAAGGTACTCAGCGACGCAAAACCTCTATATGAATCTAATTGAGACGCCCAAACAGAATATATTTTGGAATCAATAGAACACTCATCTTCTAGATTTTAGCACAAGCTGTACAATCAGCGTTCTCGACCCTAAAAAGAAGATAAGCTTAAACTTTATCTTTTGCCCCGAATACAAAGAGGGCGCTATGTTTCACTCAGAACGAAATTTACTTTACCTAGATATCAAAATCTTGCTACTAGATTCCTACTAAACTTGCTTGACATTTTCTCTGTCTTCACCCAACTTCGAGCACGTTTAGCCTGAAGGTTGGTGGGCAAATGAATTCATTGGATCATCTTACAATAGCCACACAGATCATTGAGCTCACACAATGCAGAGGCCTTGCCTGGACAGCGTCCATCCATGGACTCGCCTCGTCTTGAAAGATCATCTTGGAACACAAGATGAAAATTCCCACGAAGCATTTGATTCTGCAGTGGGATGGGATTCATCAATATATTCCATCATGAAATAAAGGGAATACTCATCTGAATTTAAATGCTGAATGAAGCTTTGTCAACGTAATCCAGATTTCACTTGCCTGCTCTTAACAACCACAAGGTGGGATTCATGAAACTTCTGGAGTCATACCCCCTGGAAATTGGGGGGAAAAAATATGTAGAAAAATCTGGAACATTCGCCATGATTAAGCTGTATTTTCTCACCGGATCGCCATTGTCAACAATGATTGCTCATCTCCCCCCCCCTCCCCCTGTTTTTTACAAAAACACAATCATCTCATATCGCTTTCATCTGGCTCCATCTTTGCTGAAAAGCTTGCTCAGGATTCCAATTTCATCTCTACTTATTGCTCACCCTCTATTCATAATTATGATTAAAGTTCGATGTTGTTGAGCAATTGCTCAACTCTAATCATCGACCAACAGTTATCCATCTTTTTATATTGTTGAAAAACTGTCTTCGGCCTTCGTGTAACTGTAAAAAATGCACTGCACAAAGTCTAATCAGCTATCGAGAATGGATGATTTTTGGTCAACGACGAGGGTTGAGCAATTATAAATAGAGGGTAAGCAATCCGTAGGAATGAAATTGGAGGCCTGAGCATACTTTTTTGCAAAGGATAGCCAGATGAAAGCGATATGAGATTATAGTGTTTTTTTAGAAAAACGGAGAGAAGAGAAACGGAGGGGGATGGGGGCGAGCAATCATTGTTGACAACGGCAATCCGGTGAGAAAATACAGCTTAATCATAGTGAATGTTCCAGATTTTTCTAAATATTTTTTTACTCCCCTGATTTCCGGGGGGTGAGATTCCAGAAGTTTCACGAATAACACCTTATATGGTTGTTGGAGCATAGGCAGATGAGTATTTCCTTTATTTCATGATGGAATATACTGATGAATTCCATCCTACTGGAAGTTCATGTGCTTTGTGGAAATTTTCATGTTGTGTTCCAGGATGATCTTTCAAGACGAGGGAACTCCATGGATGAATGCTGTCCAGGCGCCCAGGCGTCTCCATTGTGTGAGTTCAATGATCTGTGTGGGAATCGCAAGATGATCCAGTGAATTCATTGGATCATCAACTCGAGCAGCAACATGAAGCAGGCCACGAGGAGTTAGAGATGTAGCCCCCCATCGCTTGTCTCAGATGGGGCAGTGCTTAAGTTCGTCACTTCGACTTAGTTTTGAATTTCAAGTTTGATCCTGCTCCAATCTGACGGGATCTGTAATTGTGGAGTGAATACATATATAATATCGAAGTCACCTACAATGAGTTGAGATATTTCCAAAATTTGAGTGTCATTCCATATCAGAGTTAACACAAGTAGAACGGATTAACCAAAAATCGACGTGAAGAATTGCGATGAGAGTTGCTGGCTTTGACTTTCAATCCGTGATGTCAAACCACACTCTATGTTTCAAATCTGTTGTCAGACTGTAAAAACCGATATCCCCCCCCCCTTACTATATCCCAAAATGGGGAACTCGTCTACATACGCTAGATTTTTCTACACTGCAAACACAAGTTCAACTCTCTGAAATCATAGCCGATCTCGAAAAATGTCCACAATCAAAATTGTAAATACTGTACTTCACTCGAAACTATCTTGCAGATGGTGGTGCGAATTTCCAAAAATATTGCTCTTTGCTATCAAGATGTACAGAATACATCTTAGAAGACTGATCCACAATAGTCGAAATACTGATTTTTGACCCTGTTGTTGTTTTTGTGTTGCTGAAAATCGCAAAATTTACGCTCTTTTCTTAGAAGGCTTCTAACTTGGAAACAATGTGATTTAGTCAAAAATAACAAAAGACATCTTCTCTTAAAAGTAAACCAAATTATCCGAGAAGTGGTTTTGGACAAAAACTGACAATTTTACAAAATAATTGAAACGATTTCGGCTGGTATTCCCAGGTTTTCCAGGACGAAGGATAAACATCCTGATAACTACAGGATTACCAGGCTTGATGGCCACCCTGATTTGTACATTATTTTCAATTATACTTTTCTGGAATTAAGGGACGGTTTCTGAAAAAACAAAGATAAATAAATTCGTTTTTCGGTACAATTTGAATTGGTAGTATTGAAATGGAGCCATGAAAATTTTTCATTGGGTTCGGGGAGTCACGCTGATTTTCTCCAATTTTCAATATAATTGAGAATCAATCTATAATATATGGACGCGCATCGAAACAGAAACAGCAATCGAAACAGAATTACGGATTTCTCTTCATCCACTCTAACGATGGTGGAATATACATCGTACATAAAGGCCTTATAGATGACATAAACTATATTTTAATACGCTTCAAATATGGAACAGGTTTTGTTTTGGTCATATATAAGAGAAAAAAAAAATTGTTGTTTGAGGATAGACCTTTTCCAACAGAGCCTCGAATAAAGCATTAGATCCAGAGTACAGGAATATGATCAACAAGGAGAGTGTCAGGCCTTTGGGCCATGGATCTGTCTGGAACTCTGGGAATAGTCTCCTTTCGGCACTGAAAAATGGTATCCAAAGCCGCACATGCCAACGCTCAGCCGTTTCTGAGCTATGGCTTGTGACACTAGCATTGCTAGTATATCTATATATTTTACTTCTAACATTAGCGTATATGGGCAGCTCTGCGGAAAGTTAAAACGAGGTCGGAAATTTTTTGAGGGTCAAAAGTCAGCATTCCAGTACCTGGGGTGGATTTTTCTACTACTAATCCTATCTAGATTGATTATCCCAACTTAAGAATATAGAAAGTCGAAAAAAAATTTCCCATGTTAATCTTACGGTATTCGAGCATGAATACACCGTTTTTGCCACGGAATTGACATTTCGACATTAAATACAACATCTGACGTGAAAGTAGACTCATTCGAGCCTACGTTTTGAATTAAATCTTTATTATAATGTGAGCGACAAAGAATCTACAAATGTGCCTGATGAGGATAATACCACCAAATGCTTTTAAAGAATCGAATCAAAGGTTAGTAAAATTGGCTTTTAGTCATGTTCCCGAAATGCCCCGGAATTTTGACATTCTTATTTATCGCTACGTTCCTGGGATGAGGAAGTGTGTCGCGAAGGCTGGATCTCATATTTCTGGTGGCCGCATAGATTTTTTCCTGATAATTTGAGATCTATAGATGGACGATTAACACTTTTGAAAGCCCTCGTAACTAGCCATATGATGAAATTGGTACCTTCCTCCATACGTGACTCGTACTTGTACGCAAAATCAGGAGACACAATGTACACCAAGGCCTAATGTACACACATTCTTGGACGGGAAGTCGAAGAGGGACCCTTCCAAAATTGGTCAAAATGTTTCTAGGAGGTATCGAAATTTGATGATTTTACGCGAAAATATTTTTGGGAAGCCATGTGCCATCATGAAGTGGGGTTTAATACTTAGTTTTGCAGTGGAGACATGTTACGGAATTGACATTTTGACCCTCAATTCACAATTTTCGATCGTTGATATGCAATCTCGCTCAATTCTGACCATTGTTCGAGGAAGAACGCTTCGAAATACGTGAGTTATCTACTTTAGGGAACCAGTTTGAGCATTTAGAGTTCCACAATTCACTGTGACACGTTTTGAGCTACTTTTCGCAGAACTAACCACATGGGCGATGTTAATGTCACAGCCTGTAGTTCAGAAACGCTTGAGCGTTGGCATTTGCGGCTTTGGATACTTTTTTTTGGTGCTGAAAGGAGACTATTCCCAGAGTTTCAGCCAAATCCACGACCCAGAAGCCTGACACCGGCCCGACACTCTCCTTGTAAGTATCCATAAGTATGGTCAAATTTTTGATGCCGCTGTAATCTTTCTATCAGTGGGGCGTTACATCAGCTATGCAGAATTTTCTGTTGTATTAGTTTCCGAGCCTCGAATCTCATTTCCGATCAAAAAGCTTCCAAGAGCACGCGCGAATGAACTTTTCAAGAATGCGGTTGGACGGTCTGAATTTTTCATTCATGGAAAATGCAAATACGGAGAGACTGGGGCGACGAAGCCTCTCGTGGTTGATACGGCTTTGAGCTCGGGGTAAGAAAGAAATCGGGCTCTCGCGTGTGGCGAGGCGTGAGCAGAACCGGCACATGTGCAGCAACGATGACCCAGTTGCCGGCCGGCGGCAATGGCCACAAAACCTACACACAACGCGTTCAAGCTCTCGAGGCAAAAGTTGGCGAAACGACGAGACTGGAGACGTGGGGGCGGAGGCGCGCGCGCAATCGCGGAAAAGGAACTTCTGCGGTTGCACTTTTGCGCCTTCGATCGTGCGTCGGTGCAACGTCAGCATCGCGTCACGTAAGATTCGGCACGCACGCAACATTGAGATCTGGCATGTATGATGGTTTGTCGAAAGCCAGAGGCAGTTCGGTAGAGAAAAGTTTATCCTGTAGTAAAATATTCCATATCTTGGCTGATGTATCTCACGCTTGATTGAGGAACAGGTGTAGATAACACTCCGTGTAACTTTTCACGTTGGGATCCATCGAAAAATTGGTATCAGGCCCTTGGCTTTGGACAACAACATCGTACATTTCGCGAATCCCATAAAAGCGGACGAGAATGCACGACTCGGCAGATCGATGCCGAATGGAGCGTCGGATCTCCTGTTTCTCTCGCTCGCTCAACGACCCTGTGTCAACTATGTTCGTGTATATATGTGCGTGAGCGAAGCTGCACTCGCGAGCGCGTGATATGCAACGCTGCATCGGCGTGACTCTGCCCTGGACGGGAGGGACCCATGAATTCCTCCCACTTTGTGCGCAGCAATCAAGGGTGACGGTGAGCGAGAGCCCGGCCGGCGGCAGCTATCCTCTCCTCTTCCTCTTCCTCCTCTCTTCGTGCAGTCGACGTTTTGCACTATGAATGCGCGCGACGCCCGGTGCATCTTGGGCGAATGATAATGCAAGCGCAGCCGGCTTCCCTCCCTCCACAATCACTTACGCGCCGCGGCGATTGCACGCAACCGCCGACGTGTACTGCTTGACGACGAGACGCCTCGATTATCTCCTCGCTCTGTTGTTTCTCTAGTGTTATCTATGTATGAGAGCGAGAGGTGCAGAGAATTTGGGCTCGAAAGGGGATTGCGATACGTCGGGGGAAGTTGAACGAACGTGGCCGAAGTGACGGAGGCGTGATGCACTTTTCCATAATTGTCATCTGGAATATCAATTTTAATTCTCTTTCTCGCTCATCGAAACTCGCGCGCGGCCTTTTACAGAAAGAGCCAGGACTCGAGGGAGTTACTGGGGGATCGTTACATTGCAACTTTTTTCCGTCGCGCCTGGGCGGACTATCAATTAGAAACTCAACGACCAAGTTTGCCGCGCTCGCCTGTTTTTCTGCATTGAATCATTGAGATTAATGGTTTTTACGGGCGACGAAGGGGGGAACGAGTTCGGATTAGAGTGCATTCTTGATGCGAGAGACGTCGCGCTGTAGCGCCGCATCAAAAGTAAGTAGTATGGTCGTCTCGTCGAACGCTCATTTTTCAAGAAGAATGCCTCGACTCGTCCGCCCGTGTACTTGCACTAAATTTCATCACGGATCGGATTCCTCTCCTGCCCCCTGTCTTGGACTGTGAGAAAACTTTGGAGGACGATTCGTGACATTCAACTTCGACGGGCGCGCGGGCGCTGAGAAACTTTTCGGCCGTTATATCCCTGGGCAAAGTAGCCAAGTCGAATCGGAACGAAACTTTGCGCGGAAAACGCCGCTAATAAACTCAGCCCCGAGATTAATGGAGTTGAAATAAAAAGAAGGGCCGGGAATAGCGAGCGAGAAACATTTACAAAAAAGTTGGCAAAGTCTCGTACAACAAAGAGCGAATGAGATATGTTCTCGGATCGCGCGGTTATTGGATGATTTATACGCTCTTTTCTCGAGCTATGAGAGTGCATACAATCGAACCATCGCGTCGGATCGCGAAAAAGTTGTTTCGATACTTGGCCATGGCGTCGCGTCAGAAAGTGCCACGAAGCACAAAGCGGGCGCGGACGGAATCGTCGAGACCGCGAGATGAGGCGCGATGCAGTTCTCGCACGCTGCACATCATCATTGCGTCGAGCGCGGGCTCCGGGGGAGTCGCTTCCGCGAAACTTTCTCGTCCGCAAGAGCAAAGCACTCGTTCGCTGTTACAAAGTGCAGCTGCAGCACACGAGAGGCGGCATATTGCGCATACGCGTATACGAGTGCAGAGCGCTCGTCGCGCGAACGGGTCGGAATAAGCGGGTCAGCCACGCGCTGAGCGAGCCGGCTTTTCTCGCTCGGTGTGCACAGAGAGCCAGCTCATGAAGTTCATGCGTGTGCAAGCGAGTGAGTGCAACGGCGGCCGAGCATTACGTAAAGCTCGGCGAGAGTGTCTCCAACGCGGAGCTGATGTGCCGGCTGCTGTAGCGCCGATTAGGTGCGATGGTATGTGTGCAGGTGCACGATCGAGAAAGAGCTGCTCTAGCGATTAGCTGTTGTGCACCTGAGATCAGCCTCACGTGTAGGACTGAAAGCTCCGCCGCGGAATATATATAAACGCTCACCAAGATAAGCGAACGCACCCGAGAGTCATTAACGCTCTAGAGCAGTAATACCTACGAGGAGCTTGCGTCGACGAAGCTTTTCGCGACAAAACAATCCTCGCCCGCAGCAGGGTTGTCCCTCTTTATGCGGGCGCACTTTATGCCGGAGGCCCTCTCGACGACTTCCCCAGCTGCAACGACGGGTAATTTTTGAAGTGGGCGATGAATGCCGTCGCTGACGCTGCAGTTGTTGCCGCGTTTTTTCAAGAGCCCGACGTCTCCGGCTGAATTCGTCATGATTTTTCAACCCCCGCCACGCGACCAAAGCAACACACAGCACTGAAAATTCATCCGTACCGAGCGTACGTCCGAAGCGCATCAATCCCGTCACGTCAGAGATGGTGACGAGGGCGCCCAAAAATGAGTATTCAAGAGAAAGGAGAAGAAAAATTAATTGCCCAAAGTTCAATGCGTTGTTTTCGGTATGAAAATCGTACAAGTGTGGGAACGTAGCTTTTTAATCCCCCAGTTTGAAAAATATTGTCCGGAGTTCAAATTTATCGGTCGTATCATCAATATTTCATTGATGTTGATATCAAAAAAGCAGTTTTGAATGAGTTATTTACAATGACGAAACGAGTATTGTCATAAGCAGAACCTTGTTCTACGTTAGCCTTAGACTGTCTAAATAATTTTGCGTTCATGAAGAAACTTGGGCGAGTTTCGCTAAGCAGATAAGAGGGTTCGAGATGTACGAGGGAAACTTTTCGAAATACATCTTGTAGCGCTAAAACGCTTACCGCAATTATAAGCAGCTCTAAATCTCAACTGTTGAACGCAACGCGAGACTCCGACGAAATTTAACTTTGCGGTTTCCTCGTAACTCTCACACCGTTATGGATAATGATACCTACCACCTACCTATACTGAACAAAACGCGAGGAGAGAAGAGCTATTTGCAATGGAGCTCAATAAATGTGAAAATGCTGAACAATATAGATAACCGAAATTGCGAATCCACTTATCAAGTCGTGACAAGCTACACTTCCGTGTGAACCCAGGTGGATAATTTTGAGATGGATTCCACTGTCGATCAGTTGGGTCAACAAAGCAATAACCGGCCCATCTCTGAAAATAGATCGACTAAAACGCAATTTTTAACTACGTTAGTCGAGACGGTAGTGCGCTCAACATTGTCTCTGATATCGGGAATTTCGTCGCCCGTCAAGTACTCTGACGAAAATCCAATTAGTTATCGCTTCAGATGGGGAATTCGGGGTTGTTGGCTACACATACTTGCAGAAAGCTACGGGGCGAAGGCTGCGGCAGGCTAGCTTGGTCGTTCAACTCTGCATTGCCATAAAATACCCGGGGCACCAACTTTGAGGGCGCGCGCGTTTGCTAACTTTGATAAAAGTTAGTTCTCTCTCTCTCTCTCTCTCTCTCCCGTTCATCTCTCTCGAGCTGCTCAAAGAACGAGGATGGAATATCAATAAAGCCCACAGGACTTTGCGCACCGGGCGATCGTGGAATCTCGGCGGAGAGCGGGGCAGAAAGATAAATCTCGTTGCGCGCCAAATCGGTCTATTCATTCAGCGATTGTCGCGAAAGTGAGTGACGTTCGACGAAGGCAACAAACGGCCTCGTGGCAGCCGCTGAGATGCTCTCGTCTCGCTCGTTCACGAAGCGCTTATACGTTTCAAACGCAATCGGTCGAAGCGAGGGTGCAGCGGAAAAAGTTGGAAAGTCTCGCCATTCGCGAGTGGTCTCCGGGTCCGAGGGCTCGTAAATCACGCGATCGGGCGCGTACGCGCTCTTTCTCCTCTCGCAATAGTTTCCGCGTCGCTCCGCTGCAGCATCACGGCAAAGTCACTATATAGCTTATTGTAGCACACCGGATGCTTCTCGAATAGAGCATTGATTTATCGACCCCGTATTGCATTCCTAGGCCGATCGAGCCCATCGAGGAGGCACAGTTCACGCACCGTGCTCTTACAAAGCAGCAGTCGAAATGGTGGAGCAGACAGGGAGTAGTCCGGTTTTCGCGGATAAGGGAATAATCGCATCGGCACTGGCCCCTTTCACTTATCGCGGCACGAACGTAAGCACACGCATAACACAACAAAGACGGAGTGCGGCAGCGCTCGAGCAAGTTGCGAAACGCGTCGTCGCGATAGTCGTGCATCGGGATCGGCTCTCTCCCTCTCGAGCACGCCGGAGAAAGCGCTTCCGGCCGCGTCGTCGTCGTCGCGGCCGGGTAGACGCGGTCCCTCGCACCGAGTAGGTACGCACGCGGCGCGACACCGACCTGGCCTATACTGACCTGCTCGCCCGGCTCCGAGAAGCGCCACAGCAGCAAGACGCGGTGCCGAGTCGCCGAGGGCTGCACGTCGAGGATGCCCGGCTACGCTGGCATCGCCCAGCTGCGGGGGCCGGCGAGCGTCGCTGCTGCCGCGGCCGGGGACGGTGGTCGGGGGAGCGGTGCCGTGGTGCCGACGGGCCGGCGACCCGGTGCTCTCGCGGCCGCTGCTGCGATGTGGCACTCACTGTATCGCGGTTTCGTCGCTGCCTGCGGGCGCACTTTGTCACACTCGGGGGTGCTGCGGCTCCTGGCAGCGCGCACGCCGGCAGCGTTGTTTCACCAGGGGTCTGCTTGCCCTCGTCGCCGTTCACTTCGAGCCTGACGATACGAAACTGCGGTCCGCGTTGCGTTGCGCGCCACACGCAAAATGGCGCCGACGCCGAGCGGTCGACTGCACGCACACACACACAACCGCCTTTGGCGAATTCTCTCTCTCTCTTTCTCGCTTGGGCGAAATCCCGCCCGCACTCCGGAATGCCAATGAGTTTTACCCTCGCCCCTGATTCGGTTGCGACTGAATCGACTGCTTGAGATTTTGAGAGCGATAGTTGTGTAACTGGTGACGATCAAACAATAAGAAACGAATGCTCTTACGAGGACGATACTGTGGCAGGCCGGCTTTTTGAGCGACAGAGCAACACGATTCGACAACAAGCAGTCTGTTATGCGGGTGTCGCGTATGTGTGGAGCATATATGTGTGTGAGGTGAATATGCCGATGTAGGGCCTCTATATTCGACGCTAGGGGCCCTAGACGAGTAACGTAGCGTCCTCTTTGAGGTGAGAATGTCAAACTTTTCGAAAGTTCCCGCCCGCACCGCCCACGCAATGTATCCGTGCTCGAAACGCCATTGACGATATTGAAGGGAGTTTCAACATTGGAACCAAGTCCGAATGTTCACGTATAGTTTCAGTTTTTCATTCAAGAGATGATTTGCGTTCATCACTCCGTCATCGCATCAATGGATTCGCTCGACAGTTCGCTACCCTGATCTCGACCCTGATCGATACTGATTCTGTCTGGAACTTCCGTTTATTCAACAGACAGGCACGATTAGGTAGGTGTTTCAACAGTCAACCTGAGAACCTAATTTCAAACCATTGATTTCGTCGTGGAGTAACTATATTTGGCTCTATAGGTATGAAAGGCTTGGCTCCGTAAGACTACATTTGTCCATCGCAAACTCGCTATATATATCTTGGCTTCCAGACATCCAAATGAGACGTAGCCTATTTTCTAGCATTTTCTATACCCCTCTCAATAGTCTGAGCTGGCTGAATTGATTTTTTGATAAGGCGAGAATTGATTCGGCAAAAGTATATGGGGCAAATAAGGTACGCTCGAGTTTTTTCCGAAATTAGCTCGTAAAGTCGGTGCGAAATCGAATGTCGGCTTTCTGGAAAAAGCATTTTGAAGATGAAGAAGAGACAAATGAAGTGAATTAGAGCATGGCAAGATTGACTGGGCTAATTTTTTGAGCGAACCACCTGTTGAGCGAATCGAAAGTTTTTGCCGCCACACGATATCGACTACTTATAATTTGACAAATATCCTAATTGAACAGGAATGAAGTGAATTATCTTATCGCAAATCAAATAATAGGGCAAAATCCCCCTGACATTCACGACGGTTCGGAGTGTGTCTATGCTTGAATCCTATTTCAATCATGAGAAGTTATCACCACTATTACGTGGTGCATATGAGATGGTAAATCACGCTGTAAACATAGCATGCCCAACACGAAACAGTATCTCATTAGCGCTCATCATATACCGAAGGTAGCTGAATCAGATCACGGCATATGGATGCGGAATCCATGAGCAAAATAGAGCCCTAAATAAGGCCCGAGGTAAACGGGATTTACTCATATCGATCCGCGAGTGGCACTTGTATGCTGTGACACTTGTAATTCACGAGGTCAACAATTACACGGATAAAATTCACGCAGCGATCCGGCATCATGACACCTGGCAATTTATGCAACTTGTTAATGTCTAGCTTTATACCTTATCCCGATCAATTTCTTGCCATTCGCGATGCTTTCATCCACAGTGTATCGTGGCTTTTCTCACTTTGTTTGATTCACTCCCTCGTGTTACAAGTATTGCAAGCGTACAGCTATGAGTGGTCAAGACGAGAACCAAAATAGCGTACAACACTCCGAAGAAAAAGGATCGCAAGGAACTCCCAGTTTCGATGATTACACGTACCTGAATCGATGGGGCCTGAGCTTCCTCGGGATCTGGCAAGGCCAGCGGAAGATGGGCAGCCTGTCGCACAAGTTGCACCGGTTGCACGTGACGATTTTGTTCGTCATGATGACGTTGCTTTTGATTCCCCAGTGGCTAGACATGTACGTACTTTGGGGGAACATGAACGCATTCGCAGAGACTTTTGTACTCAATGTTTTTACGATCTGCGCGTTTTTGAAATTAAT
>JAPYYZ010000746.1:0-18114 GCA_030522705.1 Eretmocerus eremicus
AATTCTCTCAACAATTGATAAATACATATTCTTCACATGAATTCTGCTCAGGACGAGTAGACCTTACGCGCGCAACGCGCGCGTTTTCCAGTTCTAGTATTCATTAAAGTGATTGTGTATCCAGCATAACTCTGACTCATTGTTCATTTCAAGATCACTCTGCCCATAACAACAGTTATTCACTGTTTTTCACCCAAAAAAAAATGAAGTTAGCCTCAACTTGGTACGGGGCTGCAATCAAAGAGCTGAATTTGCACTAGAATCGAGTACGAAAGGAGATGGTTATTGCAAGTGAGGCTCGATAGTCTTGTAGATTATGTTTGCGTCAATGGATAATTCTTACAATTCTACGGAGAGCTGATCCCAACCAATGTTTAGTTCACGTGGATGCCGTTTCTTGAATACAGTAATCTGTAAAGGTTTCTCAACTTACAATTAATTTTATCGTCTGGGAATAACCCATAGTGCGAGGCAATGGACTTGTTGAGTGTCTCTCACTCCTATTCAAAAAATATCCATCCGATCTCATGAGATAGTGTATTGTATTGAATGAATCTCTCAATTTTTCAAAATGATTGCAAATATGATAGCATTTATTGGCTTTAGCTTGGACTCGTGCACGTATAATAATTTGACGTATCCCTATTGGAATGAGGAATGTATGGCGTGTTACTGAGAGCCAGGCGCTTTTCGTTTACGTGGTTTGATGTATTTGATCAAAATTGAATCCAAATATCATTACATCGTTGGATCCAAGCTGGGTCAAACGTTTGGAGAGTTGGATCCAATTTGGATGTTTGTTTGAACTTTTCGTCTAACGGAGTCGTTCTGGTGGGGAGATAATACGTACGTGGAGTATTCGAGGTTGAACGGTTTGACAAAACGTTTATCTCGATCACATGGGGCTTCGTGAAAAATGTGAGAGATTTATTGTTCTTTTTTCTCAAGAAAAGCAGATCAGGGTATGGGATCATCGAATCCCCGGATTACGTAGACGCATTCTGGTCACTTTTGACTTCGTCGCCCTCCCTGTATCTTACAGTAGTTTTTAGACAGATAGAACCCCCTTCCTCTGAAAAGCTACGTAGCTTTTCCCTGAAGTCGTTCAATTTTTAATGAACCAAAACTATATACATCGATGGCTCGTACGAAGACCAGCACTTTTTCTTATGACTGACGAAGAGTAGCTTTTTTCTTTGTACCGGACGAAGAGTAACACTTTTTTTCTTAGGCCGGACGGAAGAAAGCAAATTTTCCTCATGCCGGACGAACAATAGCATACAGAAAAAGTGCTACTCTTTGTCCGGCATGAGAAAATTTGCTAGTCTTCGTCCGGGATAAGAAAATGTGTTACTCTCCGTCTGGTACAAGGAAAAAACGCTGCTCTTCGTCCGGAGTTAAGAAGGGGGTGCTAGTCTTCGTACGAGCCATCGATATGAATTGAGAAAAAAAATTGCAGCCCAAGTATTCATTATTAGGAACGCTCAATACCTCCAGATGCTGAGAGAAGTATTCTTCCAAATCATCTATATGATAGAAATTAAAAACTCTACAGGTGATTCCGAGTAAAAAACGATCGAGTCAGAATATTCTATGTCGTCTACCTCTGGCCGAAAGCCGAGACGTTTACGTAGTTTGTGAATGCTCCCTCTATAACCAGTCTCAGGCAATAGAAAGTGATGACGTCCTTTCACTCTGAAAACGACTGTCTACATAGATATTCCATCGGAGGTGATGTGTTTTATTGACTCATCTAGAGGAAATAGATTGCTATGGATCTGGTTTGACGTCTGACTCGTTATTGACTAGTTTCCCTCACATATGGGTGAGGAAAAAATTCGACCTTGGAGACAATCAAAAGACTCCCACTGCTCGCCCAACTGAGAATTTTCAGAGGAACTTATAAAAACTGAATAGTATTATGAACAATGAAATGAACAGACAGTTCCCATGCGCCTACAGAGGCGCATTTACTCATCATCGCAGATTTGAGTTTGAACGTGGTACAGCTATTCCGCACTACTGATCCATTTTTAAAGTGTTCAAATGTATTATTTCCAACAATTGGAATTGATGACATTTTTAATTGCATTCTCCCAGCTGGCTAGAATTTAATTTGTAAATTTTTCATCGAACATTGATGTCATGCCAAAAATGTTTCTTTGGTGAAATTAGGATAAGTCAATTGAATTACGTCAAAACTGAATGTAATTCAACTCATTCAGGAAGATTTAGATTAGCTTTTGAACTTATTCCGAGAAAATTAACCAATGAACCCCTAAAAATCTTGAAATAGGTCAGAGTAAGGGGTATGAGAAGCTCCGATTCGTCCAGAAAAAGAATGACACGCTGACGAAAATTTTGATTCCTCATTGGTTTTCGAGCGCGTTTTAGCTTATTTCTAAGTTTGCAGCTAGACTTCAGATTGAGTTTAAGCGAGTTGAAAAATATCACGATGCATTGAAGCTAGGAGATTCAGGAGCTTGTATGAGCTTTAATGGGCACAAGTAAGGTCTCAGCCAATGCAATACCTCCCTTCAGTTGACCAATGTCTTTGATCTATTAATACTCAATCATCCTCAAAACGACAGCCACAAGTTTGTCTCAGTAGAGAAAAGCTCCTTGGACGACACGAGCAAGCAGTCAATATTGAGAATCAACAGGTGCATCGACCAAGATCCACTCGGCAGAGTTACTCCGAGTGTATTTGAATATTCAATAAAGCCAGAATCAGGAGCCGTCCGGTAGGATTGCACAGTATACACATCGGAGTATCGACCTCGAATGAAGCTCGAGCCTCGATATCTCTGTACTGCGACGCGTCTCCCCATATACCTGCGAGATCGGATCTTCTATTGCACCAAAGCCGGAGATCCACGAGAGAAAATAATATAAGCGAGAGGAGTCAGAGAATAAAACGATTCGCGCGCGTCATGCCGCAAACGCCGGCTCTCTTTTTTCGGCTCCGCCGCCGTTGTATATGAACCCGGATAACGAATCGCGGCTCGCCCGGACGCTTTTGCTTTTCCTTCGGCCAGCGCCAGCGCTCGCTCTTTGTCTTTTCAATTTATCCGACCGGCAGAAAAAGCCCCCGACACTCGTTAGCCCTCATTCGTCGCGCCCGATAGCATCCTGCATGAACGTGAAATTCGCGAATTTCCGGCCTGCTTTGCTGAGCATCCGCACATAAAGTTCACACAGTCACTGGAGTCTCATCAGTTTTGTCCGAGTCGTATTTTGAGCTGTACCACGCGCACTTACGGATGAAATTTCACGCATCGCGTAGACGTGCACGCGTGAGCGTTCTATACTCGATCGAACCTTTTTGCAATTGTTGCACGCGCGCTTATCCCGAGAGAGCTCAGTATCGAGTACAATACCCGTGTACATGACTTGCGAGAATACGGTGTTCTAAAAGGCTAGGCTGGCCCACTGGCTCTGAAATTTTCCCGGAGGTATTTCTCCCCTTGAGCGCTCGATATATCGGATACCGATAACGGCGCGGGTATTGTTCTGCCATAAATTTCGCGATTGCTTTTTGATTGGGCTAAATCGAACCCAGACGGCCTCTGAAATGTTTCGGCGGGATATCGCGGATAATGGGATATAGATTTGACTTTGGTTGTCTGCAGACGAAAAATGCTCGTCATGCTCGAGTTGCTGATCGAATAAAAGTTTGAGCTGAGCCAAACCCATATATGATGGCTACAATCGATTCGAGAATAATTGATTCAAGAGAATAGATTATCGAAATATAATAAATCTATCTTGTTACAGTGTTAAGCTCTTCATCTAAATTGCGTTTATCAAATTTTAGTGAAGAGGAATCACAGATGAATCTCGTTGAGTGTGAGGATTCCAATTAAATTATGTCAACTTCATTTTTTCCCGGTCATTCATTCGTAAAATGAATTGAGTGGGGTCGTATGTGCATTGGTACCAAACAGGCGTGGGCAAGAGAGCTGCAAAATCGGTTAGGTACTGTTTGTTTGGAGGTCTGAGAATTAATTACTCGCAGTTCTATGGAAAAGCGCCATTCACAAGCTCTCCGAGAAAATACACGCCAGCCCTCTTTCACGCACTGTAGCAATAATTTGTGTGCTGAACATCGGAATAAAACAAGCGGAGCTCAATTTGAAAATTTTCTACTACTTTTGAAGTGCCGCAAAGTACACCAATGGAGTAGCTAGTCATTAAATATTGCAATATCGACATGTTATTAGCAATTTCCCTCGCGATCTCGCAAAGTGTTATCATTCTGAGATTAAAGTAACTCGATCAGGTCCAAACGCATTTTAGTCCGTTCAGTAATACTCTTGAAATATAAACTTCAAAATGAGATGATTTCAATATTAAAAATATTCAAGTACATTGTAAAGATGCTGATTTTAGTCGATCTTTAACCACACTTGCTGAGAATGAATTTAGTAGCGCTGCTGGGTTTATCAGCCGCATGATCGAAACTCCAGGAACTCGGTTGAGTGACATACAACCTCCTACGCATACGAATTCAGCTTCCAGAGTCTTACTAAACATTGCTAGATTGAGGCTTGTCGAAATTTTAGTCACGCAACTGAATCATTCAATTGGCTTGCACCTATAATTTCAGCGTGTTATTGCTGACTTGCATTCATAAAATTATTATGACGGGCGGGTGGATCTCAATCGGTACGCGCATCTCATGAGACGTAGATCATTTTTTTCCGGCAAGATTTCTCTTGATCATCTTGATTTTAGCCATTCCGTCAATGTACATTGGGGTGCCCCTCACTTCTCAAACTTCTTGGAATTGACCCCTCCCCCCCTCTGAATTGCTTCTTCATGCCAAAAAAACACGAAACAAACTTCTTCCTGATCACCAGAAAGGAATTGGACCGTGCCTCAAAGAGCATCTTGTTTTTAATTTTGAATCAGAAATTTCAACTTTTGGGCTTAGCTCTTCTCAATGAGCAAACCCGATCCAGCGAACGATTCCGAACGAAAATGTCATCGGAGATAACATTTTTCACGTAGAATTTCACGCAAAATCGAAAGCTGCAACTATTTCGGCGGTAGAATGTGTTTTAGGATCAGGAACAATCATTTTGCCCCAGAATAGTATTTTTCGATACGAGTGCGGAGTCATTGCTTTCCGCACTCCGAGTGATTGTTTTAGGCCCTAGCCGAACGCGAGGCAGTGGAAATTGCTCTGCGCAAGTACTGTGCGGAAAAGGAAATCGATGGCCCATGTGTAAAGTCAACTTTTACGCACAGTATATAGAAAATGTCGTTCTTTTCACGTTTTCTTGTTTGTTTCCAACCCTTCCAGCAGCCACTGACCCCTCCAGGGACTGTCGAAAGATATAAAAGGGTGTGAGATTTCACCAAAAATTTGAAGCTGCAACTATTTTGTCAGTAGAATGTTTTCCGAGGCCAGGAAAATTGATTTTCTCCCAGAAAATGTAGTCTTTCTGCGCTTTTTGGTCTGTTTTCAACCATCCAGCAGCCACTGAACCCGTCGGAAATCCCTCAAAACCCATGCGTGATGTTATTATCCTTCATTCTTCTCTGAAAGAATAATAAGTCTCATTTTTCCAGGGAAAATATATGAAAAATCTCAGCTTGTAGAACATTCCCACGTACTAAAAATGACTCCAACTGCTTATAGGTCATTACAGAAATTTCTCTTGGAGAGATTATATCGCAGGATGGTCGTTGATTCAATGGCGTAGAAAACTGTTGGGGTTTCCTGACAATTTATATTTTGCACATTAGCCAACTCATGACATTACGGGGGGGGGGGGATCAAAATTATCTATGGGTTCATGGATTTATGAGAAGATCATTATATCTCCCTTGAGTCGACAGAAATTCCATATTGCGCAAGATACCGGATGTCCACAATCACTTTGTAATCACGAAACGTCCAATGCAAAGTCGTCCTCGGCAGCGTCTCGAGGTGGCGATCCGAGGCGAGCTAATTGAAAAGTCAAGCTACCGCGAGCCGGGCCGAAAAATTCCCCCGGCTTCCCCTCGTTGGCCGTGGCTGAACCGCTTAATTCCTTCATCAAGCGCCGGAGAGTGCGGGGCTGCATATTCATTTTACTCCCTCGCCGTCCTTCGCGTTTTTTGCAGCTCGCCCTCTCAGCTCTTTCGTTCTGCGCTTCCACTTGCGCAAGATAAACACGCAGAACCGTGCCCCACGGCTGCTGTATACTTTCACGAGCAAGTGAGCCCGCGCAACCAAACCCCTTTTCTGCCTCTCCAAGGGAAATCCTGATGCCGTGAGCGCTCTTTTTCCCCAAACTCTGCCCTTGGCGCAGCAACTTTTGTGCTCTTGTTTGCTGGACCGGCCTCTGCTCCTTCGGGTCCGATCCCCCGATTTGGTGGTGCACTCATGGTCACTAACTCGTATTCCTTGAAGGAGTTTGATGCGCAACACAATCGATGATAAAACTCGATCATTTTATCGCCTTTTCAACAATGTACAAGGTGGTTGGAAATCTAGAATTTTTTCTTGAATATTACGCGAGTGGCGTGATTTTGACCAAGGTCTGATGATGATAATATGATGACAATATTATGTTTGACTAAGACTTCTAGCTGTGGATCAGAGGTCCCGAAAATTTCTTGAAATTTTACTCTTGGAATTTTAAAATGCATTCCACTCGCAAAAATCTTCATCAAGACCTCTAAGATCACCATTTAGCAAACTCTTTTCTTTTCGCAGTTTCCTGTTCGCAGGGTGATTTTTTTCTGTTTTCAGACTCACAATCAGTCAAGAATTTTTCACAAAACTCCCATGTAGTCTGTCCATTTGAAGCCTCGGGTGAAAATCTGAAGCTTCCTTCTTTCAGCATCCCAAATGACTGAAATCATTGACAAACATTTCGAGAGATGCTGATAGAGACAAGTTGGATCAAGGATATAATGTTTTCTGGCTGAAACTTAGATCCAAAATCTTTCAGCGCTTGCGCACGTCTGCTGCTACTGTAAATACGGAATCGCAGCTAATAACTGGAGATTACGTCTACACGATTCCGGAGTCTGTTTGAACAGCTATTTGCAGGGAGGAAAGAACTTCACCTCGTCTTCGCACGAGGCTCTAACTAGAGAGGAATGAATCCTACAAGAGTTGGGCCTAAGTGATGGTTATATCAATCTATGCTCATGTGTCTTGTAGGTCATATTATCATCAACGGAACACAATCCAATTCAGTGCTTCAGATTACCCGGGCTATCTCTGAAATACTTCTTTTTGAAGGTTTTCTGCTTATAGTTCCATCATCAAATATAGTGCGCGTTTATATTCGTTGCTTCCACCGTTTGTGAATAACCTAATGCGAGACCACGGGTATCTTCCGTGTCTCCTAAATCGAGACTCGAGGTGGGTGACGAGAGGTGCGCCTCTACCGGATGCTCAATGAAGACGATGCTATCAGCTGGTGCGATTGAAGAGAGCGCGTGACATTTTAGCAAACAGTGTGAATCAACTCGGGGCACCAGCTGGTAGCATCGTTTTTAGTTCAAGTGAGTATCCGCTAAAAGCGTACCCCTTACCGCCCTCCTCGATTTGTTTCTGGAGAAAATATTTATTCGTTCATGTTCAATGGTGTATTGAATAAACAGGCTGATTTTTGAGAATAGTGGGAGATTCAATCCCATCCATTGACTCTTCGACTAGTGCACACGTTTGAATGATTACAATTGAGACATGACAAGTATGGCGTACTGCCGAGAGCCAGGCTTCTAGTTTACGTGGTTTGAAGTTTGATCCAAATTGGATCCAATAATCATTAAATCGTTGGATCCAAATTAGACCACTCGTTTCAAACGTTGGATCCAATTTGGATGTTTGTTTGAAGTTTTTTTGCAACAGGGCAAACACTGCCGTGAGGTATTGATTACCTCATATTAATGATTCACTTTACTCGTACAGCTGCTTTATTCTTTTCTTGGTAGTGAGCTGTGAAATAAGGACCAACTGAGCATGAATAAGTTCGTCAGCGTATTGACATCGAAAGATCGAGAGCAATAGAGAGTAGGTTCTCATATATAGCCTCGATACAACAATCATCTTCACACTGCAAAAGTTCAAATGCTGAAAATTATGGAAAATTTTAGGAATCGAATTGGCAACTTCTCTCACAGCTACTAAATAAAATCATCTTTGTAAGCGGTACTTCCGGACCAAGTGTACAGTAAATTACTTCACAAGATGATCTCACAGACACGTACTTTATTGGTGAATAAGAAATTTCTCTATCGCGTGCAAGATGATAATCATTTGTCAGCTTTAGAGCACAATCAATTAGTGATCTGTATTGATATCTTTTATCGTACGTAACTCATCAAAATTTCTCAAGATTTTATCACCGACTGTTAGTTCACATCTCAAAGAATGCCTCTTATCTCAATGGGGAGATAAAAATTTCTCAACCACACCTGATTCATGACAAATTTGGCTTGCAGATGGCTGAACTGTGCATACCTAGAATGAAGCCAGTTAGGCGATTTTCGCGAGGATTTTTGTCTGCTAAAAGTATGAAGACTCCTACCCTGGTCTTTGGATCAATTTGCATATTGATAGGTAAATAGTCCATGTTCAAGTTATCAAATGACTCCAGTTTCAGTGAGATTGCACTCCTCAATGGGAACTCCGCTGCTATTCTTGATTTAACTACGAGGATATTGAAGCAGATTAGCACGTAGTGATTCAATCGAACAAACTATTCATCGACTTGCGTTGATAGTGGCTTTGGATATCGAACTCTCTACATGACACAGCTAATGATCGATCACTATCTCTCATAGGTGCACTAGGAGTAGGAGCATTGGATATTTTGAGAGAGGATCTTACAGAATCTGGAGAGTTCCCATTTCAAGTTTCAGTCGTAGGAAGTAGACAACATGTATGCGAAGGTGCTCTTATCAGTACTAGACACGTTCTTACGGACGATACCTGTATTAGCAGATGCACAGACTTGATTTATCCTGAACTAATCACTCAAAAAGATGTAGCTGACTCGATGCAGATTGAGCTCAGCAGTACTCGACAACTGATAGATGTGGAAACATTTACCACGACTTTTGAACGTTCACCGGGAAGTGGCTCT
The DNA here is from genome assembly GCA_030522705.1 of Eretmocerus eremicus. Taxonomy (NCBI): domain Eukaryota; kingdom Metazoa; phylum Arthropoda; class Insecta; order Hymenoptera; family Aphelinidae; genus Eretmocerus; species Eretmocerus eremicus. The sequence goes on from JAPYYZ010000746.1 coordinate 9,096, forward strand.
CATACAGCTCGTAACGAGCTCACCGTCATTACCGTAAATATCAAGATATGTCCATTGAAGTTGTGCAGAAAAGCTATTGAAGATTTTTCGCAGTTCATCAGTAACTACATCATATATTGTTCAAAATGTTTCTCTCTACGTTACAATCTTATTCCAGAATCCTCGTTAATAATGAAAAAAATTGGTTTTCAGATGAAAGAAGAGATAATCGAGTCGAATAACGCGAGAATAATCACTTTACCACCAGCTAATATCAAATACCCGGTAGGCACCAAGATCATTGTGGGTAGTGAAGGATCTCGGGATCCTAATGGCGCAACCTCGTCTGGTTTAGAGAGGCGAACACTGACGACTGTATCCCGAGAAGATTGTCGGATTTTTTATCCAAATATCTCGCCTACTCAATCATGTGCAGTATTCGATCGCAGTTTTGATACGTGTCAGGTAAAGAAATGGAATAGTTTATCGCAGTACTTCTTCACAAAATCCTTGTGGTGCACCGATTCACATGGGCAATATCAAAACCATCCTCAAAATTTCGGTTCTTCCTTCTGCCTTTGTAGAACAAGATGGCGGGCTTGGTTATTTCTTTTTTGAGATCCGAAATGACGATATCGTGTTCATTAGTCCAAACTTGACATATTCTCTACACAGTAGCACCACAAAGAACAAATTCCATTGGTAAAATTAGAAAAAAACTACGGCATTCACGTAAGAATTAGAAATTACTGTAAGAAAAAACTTACAGTATTCACGTTGTCCAAATGATCACCGCAGGTTATGGTCTGATGCGTTTCCCACAGGGAATAATTTCCATCTTTTACTAATCAAATCTGCAATTTGACTGACTCTCATACGTTATTTGATTTGAGAAATTATGCAAAGGCTCATGATTAACTTTAATCAAAATCTTCAAGTACGGGTCCGTTAATTCTTACAATCTCACATTTATACCACTTGTCATTTCATGTAATTCCTAAATCAATCACAAAAATACCACGTAAAATTCTACCAAAGATGCACCTACATGCATGAACTTACATCGGCAATCTCATTTCAGGTTGACATTGGTAGTCCAATGGTTTACGAGGATTTGATAATTGGTATTGTCTCTGTTGGAGTTGATAGATGCGTTCCAAAGAAGCCGGTGATCTATAGACAAGTATCCAAATTTGTACCATGGATCTCGAGCAAGCTGAATTGAACACTCTTGGTTTGAATTCACTAGATATCCATAGGTAGTCTTTTAACAATCATTGAAGATTTGTTATTTTTAGCTGGAATGACAGCAATTATCCACTGTGGAATTTGATTATTTGACTACTCATTTGTTGAATAACATGAGCCCGAGGCAGCGTGAATGTTTGGCATTGTGATAAGTGTGCTGTTTCATTCATTTAATTCGATTGATCAAAGAACAATATTACACGATACTTTTGAGAAACCCACGGACGGAGCTTTTTAGATTTTGCAGATATTTTGATTGTGCAAAAGTACGCAAATGCATTATTTTATTGTGTTATTCCTTGTGTTATTCTTCAAATACTCTCTCGGGTCTGATAATGTCTGGATGCAATTCCAATTGCGCTGATTGAATTCGCTCTTATCAATCAGAGAGAACTGATGTATATCTTATTTATATGTGGAACCAGGATAACTCGCTAGACTTGCGTTGTCAAGTCTTGAGTTTTGCTCCTCAACTTCTCGAAAAGGTAAATCTTTTTGAAAATCCCCTCCCCCTCCGCCCAAATAGGAAAAAAGTTTGAGGAAGTAAGTAATTGAGGAGTTGATAGCTCGTTCCATCGACTTTTCTGTCAATCCACCTGGATCTCGATCTGAGAAATCTCTCATCTTGTGAACGGAGTATGAGCTTCGGAGAAAGCAGGCTTCCAGTAGATGGATCTTGAGTGTAAACACGAATCCGCTCTCGTGAAAGGGAGGCGCCGATATCAAATCCTCATAGGTAAAGAGTGAAGAGCCGGGTAGATCAAGTCTGCAGCGTGTCAATGGATTCAGATCCTCCGAGAGCCGATTTTGATCGGCTCGTCTCTCGCAGGATTGCCGCAAAAAGAGCTCGCTGCTTTGCCGCGATCATTCATCCGGCAAAGCTCTTCTTGCGACGCGAAGCTTTTACTTTGATGCGTTAGCACCCGCTAGGTGCTTGAGAGCCCCGAGAGTGGATCTGTCGACGGCAACTTTCCTTCGATATCGCGTCGATGGCGGTGCAGTTATGGGCTGGAGATGCTGATGGTGGAAGAGGGAAGGATCTGAAGGTGAGTTCTTTTTCTGATACGATACTCTTACGCTGTTCAGATCCACAATATTTTCCTAGTTGGCTCATAGAGTCATGAGTATTACAGCTGCTTCGTTACAAGCGACGCAAGTATGAATCAATGTCCTTGAGAATTTGAGTGGATTTATTTCAAAGATAATTTATTTCACCTTCTTCATTCACTATCATCTGCCCAAAAGGACGAGCCTTCGAGATCTGAGACGAGTTACTTGACTTTAGGACTAATTGCGTCAAACTAGTACAAACTGGTTACAAACTCAACTATTTAGCTTCATGAAGTACACTACAACGTGAAATTTTGACCGAAGACTTTCTCTTAGCCATCAAATGCGATGCAAGAATAAATAATTATACAATATATGCTTAGTTGAGATGAATAGAATGTAACTTAATTAGATCTCTGGATCTTAAAGCGCGTTCAAATAATTTGTAGAGTGACCGCGGGATGCGTTGCGGGATCAGCAGTTTTGTACAACGGGATCCACGATTTAGCAGGTGGCCGAGCATATTATTTCCCCGCTGACGGATCAGTCGAGTTCGCGTTACAATGACACGGATTTGGAAATTGTGGATCGGCATCCATTACATCTACCTCCGACTCTGCTTAGGAATACTTGAGAATACGACAGCCTGCTCCGCACCACAATTCGCGCACATCCTGCACCACGACAGCTCCGCCGCAAGCTCGTCCGAAAAATTTCCTCGAGCTGGCCAGCCGAAACACCAATCATGCTTCCCCACGGAGTGGCCATATCAGCGCCGCTGCAGCTGCACAAGTCCACGGCACACGCGCGGCACACCCAAAAAGAATCGGCCTCGAGCGATATCCGAGTTCCGCGTCAGATATCCTCGCGCAAAAGTTGAGCCGCGCTCGCAAGCTCACCGGGGAATCGTTAGTATTCAGCGCGCGCGCGCTTGATCCCACGGGCAAGAGAGAGAGAGCATCAGCGGCGGGAGGTCGGGACGAGTGCCGAGGAGAAGTATATATCGCATAGGCCGAGGATAACGAGTAAACAGAGCCGGGTGCTCGCCCGAGTAAGCGGAATCCCGATGAGCCGCAGCCCAAAAGAGGCGCAAAGATAGCCAGCTCTCTCGCAAGCTCCGCGCGAGAGACGCGCGGCCGATGGATCGGCAGCGAGAGGCAGCACTTTTAATCGCGCGCTCGCGTTTTTCATGCGCTTCCCTCTCTCTGTGGCGCTACGGCCAGGATATATATGCCCTCTGCACGGATGAGACGAGAGCGAGGGAGAGTTTTTCAGGGGCTAATCGCTCCGTCTGCTCTCTGGCGTTCGGGAGAGCTTGCGAGCGGATCTGCAAGCTCGAGTGCAGTCTCGAGAGCACCTCTCGGCAACGCGAGCGTCGGATTAAATTATCCCGTGTTGAACGGATCCTCGTGCGTTTTTAGAGAGTAGCAGGTGCGGCTGATGACTGGTGTAATGCAGGAACTTGGGGATGCGTCACAGAGTGTGATCGTGAATTTTATCCGAGCCCTGATTGACCTTTTCGAATTTTCATCGGATTGAGCTGACTCTCTGATTCTTGATATCAAGCGGTCAAAGATCAGGATGAGCGGTTGAAATTTGATGAAGGATTTCGTAGGAAGATGGTAAATGCAGGGATGAATACGTCAAGAGGAACTTTAGATGGGATGAATCGCCAAGTTACCGACTAATCTTTTAGTTGGTTGAAATTTCACGTTGATTGTTAAATCCAGGATGTAACTGCACTGCTGGATGATACTCTCGAAAACTTTTTGCAACTCTCAAGAACTCGAGATTCAACAGTTTCTCATTATTTAGACAGAAGCGAACAAAGTGCAGAGTACATCTGGAGCGGAATCACGTAATTAATGCAGAGATGGCAGATGCTTATTGTTGCTGACACAAGGAAAGGGCTGCTTCTCTTGGCTCTGATTATACATTGCTCGGGAGCAGTCAGAGACTTGTAAGATCGCTGGAAATTGCATAAAGTTACGTAAAACTTGAACATCTTTGCAACGCCCCTTCAGGTTTGATATTTACTTCATCAGCTCTTGAAGAGAGAAAGATGGATTTAATAATTCCCTCCAGAGAAAACTTGCAAACGTACATTTTTGAATATGTAAATGGGCATTATTTGAATGGCTGTAACACGGTATACTATTGTTTCAGGCAGGAGTTCAATGGCGAATGAATCCAATTAGCCCTCTTAACTTGAATGGAAAAGTTTCCTAGAGTTATTTCATCCCCTGTAATTGTCTTGAAAGTGCTCAAGTCAATTATTCTGCGCACTACAATAGGGCTACTCCGTCTCAAGAACTTCAACAACCACTCGCGAGCTCAAAATGTTCTCTTTTCTCATCTCTATCTTCTTATAGGTCTTATTTTGCGAGCGTGTTCAGCAGATCCATTTTTTCCCTCTTCCACGATTGTCGGTACTCAGGTATCGTAGTCTCATGCAATATCCTTTTCTAAAGAACCGAGGCACTCCATAAATTTTTTACAAATGGAATATGAGCGAGCAATGTAAAAATGATTTCTGAATAAAACTGCATCAAGGGATTGTCTGAGAATTTCCTCTACAAGTTATGATATGATCTCGATTGATTTAGAATTTTCAAGGTGTGCATATTCCAATTCGAAAACGGCCAATACTCACAGGCAAGTATCATTATTTTTGTCAATCACTTTTGAAGAATTGCACGATTCTCGGATGAGAAAAAGCTCACATGCTTTGGCTGCATGTAGCGTCGTAGTCGTCGTAGTACCGTCATAGCTGAGGTCTGCGCTTGTGGGAGCCCAACAAAAATTTCAATCATCGAGCCACCTCTCCCCAGTGCGGAATCACAAGAGCAGAAACAACTGCGCCGTGGAACAAGAAACTCGTCGGCCGAGAGCTTCTGGATCGTCGATTACTTAGCATCGCTCCGAAGATGTTTTCCCGCCCACACCTCTCGGATGCGGTGGCAATCTTTGCCCTCACTGTCCTCCAACTCTTGATAATGCGTCGCTCTTATCTCCTCTGTCCGACCGACTTCTGTATTTATCTTCCCCTCTTATTTATTTTCCCGACTCTTCATTTCTTTTTTCCCCGAGCTCGCGTACTGGTCCCACCTTCCATTTAAACTTCCGGCTCTCGGTGTGGTGTACGCTGCGTTTACTCGCTAAATTTCCTCCCAAGTTCTTCTATTTCGCTTCCCCCACAATTTTCTTGCAGTCCCACCGTTCCGAGTTCCCATACACTCGACTTCTTTTGTGCAAAGAGACACGTACTTCTTCGAACTTTCTCTGCGGCTCTCGTTAACCCGCCGATATTGTGTGGGCGTTGAGGTATCGGGTTTGCTCGATTAAATCGACGTTGCACAAGCTCTGTCGCGTGAGAAAAAATCCGAGCTGTGAATCCTGTGCGACTTTATGAATGAGATTACGGTGAAATTCGATGCTCACTCATGCTGGCTCTCAATATGCAGCACAACGTACTCTCACGTTGTATAGTACGTAGAGTCACGTGACATCAGTTTCCACTTTGTGATGGAGCTAGAGTGCATTCAGTTGTGATTGGTTGTTAGAGTAATGAGGACTGAAATCCAGAGAAAAAATTGGTGATGAAATGACTCCAGTCTCGCTTTCAATGATAATTCAGGGATGAAGATCGTTAACGATGAGAACCGCTCAAAAATCGTTCTCTTACGGAAAAGCCCAGTATGCTCAACTTCGCAAAGCAGAAGAAAAATTATGAAAACACATCTGGAAATTGATTCTGGGATGTTACGATGGAATGACTTATCCATAACGTACCAGTTTTCTTGGATCAAATGTTTCAAATAGGATAATCACTACTTTTGCCTTTTCATTTTTGGATAGCGAATCGAATCCCTCCTCCTCTCACAATAAAGAAGGAAGGGGAAAAATGCTGTCGAAATTGCATGGTGCAGTGTGGCCTCTCTATATTGGGCACCGACTGTTCCAGAAAAAAGTGCGCAAAGTACATAGGTGCCCAATTCGCAAAGTAACTTTCGCTCTAATATGGTATACATGATGGGGAGTATCAAAAGCGCCCAAATTGGGCAGATACCCAAATTACAGAGGTGCCCAATTTGATAGGTTTCACTGTATATTGCTAAAAACGGCTTGAATGACTCATCATCTGCGTATTTGGAAAAATTCTGTGGGAGGATCACCAGATCAGTTTTCTTAGTTTTCCATGAGAATTGAGATTATCTTTCAGTCGACGAATGGAGAAGGAAAAGAGAGGCTTCATTGAAATTCTGCCAAAATCTCAAACATTCGACAAGAGCACAAAAACATTCTAATTTTGGCTTAACCAACAGATTGTTCTTTGTTTACTCGACTTCATAATATCTTGTGGTAGGAGTTGAGCCGAGGCAAAAGCATACGGGAGCGTTGCGTACACTCTCATTACCAACCAATCAACGGTTCGTCGAGGCTTGATTATAATAGCAGCGGGGGAGACGAGCTTGCAATTTCGACTGATGGTACTCCGCACGTTCTCATCAGTGTGCATTCACGACTCGTCATCCACTTGTCTGTCATCTTACTGGCATAGTAGCGCTGAATAACGGCTTGCACATTGCAGGGAACGAGGAATCCGATTGATCGTTAGGATAATCTGCGGATTTCCACCGTTCCTAGAATTTTTGTTCTGGAAAACTAATGCATGAGTTGACCTACAAGTGCTTAGTGACAAACTGAATTGTTCATAGATTTTTTGCCGTCATAGCTGTAATTTTCACGTGTTCGGTTTTTGGATACCGGTTGTATATCAAATTGAAAATTAAAACTTGTTTTTCTAGATGGGTACAGTTTGAGTCTGTTATTTTGATAAAAAACATCATGAAAACCAGAACATCTTTTTCAAAATGAAAGCACAGAAAACTTAATCACACAGTCGGATCATAATCTGTGATACATTTGAGTTTTCCACATCGTTACATACAGAACCATGTTATGCGCAATGTATCAAATAATAGCTATCACAAGTTATATCCCCTTTGAAATTTTGGAATTATTCATGTCTGCCACTGAAACAGTGGACAGCATTGACTCTGAAAAGAGATTTAAAGCACATCAGTCAAGCAAACTTCTGGAGTTTTCTCGAATAATATCATGAGGGGACACAAAAAAAATCCATGGGTAAACGATCATAGATTCGTGAGTAGGATCGATGAAACAAGTTTGGATTTTACTTCAACGCACGAGCACTCTGCAAGAAAACTGGCCTTTGGATTCTATCTTACTTTTGTTTTGAGAGACGGAGCTCAAGCTGACATCTTTTGGGCTGTAAATTATGAGTTTATGCTTCCTTGAACTCATCACAACGCAACCCCATTTTTTCCAGTACAAAGATTGGGAAAGGGCATCACATGCCATGGGATTAGGAGACAATATGCTAGGCTCGTGTCAGAATACTTCAGCGGCCGTTGTCGAGGTAAAGAAAAAGAAAAAAAAACAGATTATTGAATTATGATGCTGCGATGCAGAGGCAATATTTTATAGCCATTACAGTGGTCTTCAGCTGAGTTGCTCACTATGAATAACTCTTCAACATTACAGGGGCCGATTTAGGGCTCGAATGGGGGGGGGGGGGTGGCATGCATCTACACACACGCATGTGCACATTTTAATTGATTATGCAAAGTATCGCTGTGTTTATTATTGGCCTAAAAACAACAAATTTCTTTATTAAAATTCAGCTCTTCCAAGAAATGTTCCAAGTATTAAATGAGGGAGATTGATCAAAAAGGGGTTTTAATGGCCGATGCTCCCTTTTCCCTTTTCCTAAAGCCCTCTGACTCGCGCCTGATAATACAATATGCACTTGGAATCTTCCTAGCTACCTTTTACATTAGCAATTGGTATAGCTAATCTCATTGGTTTTCCAATTCCACGAGGGAATCACAACGAGCGCTCGAAAACAGCTGCGAATCGGAAATCAAATTCTCTTTTCGATCTCTACCGGCTCTCTGGATCGAGTTGACTATGGGACGCGCGTACAGATATATCCGCAATCAGTGACTCCGCTGCGCGTCGAAACAATGCCACATCGAATTTCCAGCTCGCTAAAGCTAATAGTTCAATCAGCAGCCTTGTAAAAGTCAGCTCGGCATAAAGTTGCGTGGACGCGCGGGTCAGCGCGGGCCTCGACGCTAAAAACAATGTCGGAGCCCGGGCGAAAGAGAATTACCCTAATTTGCATGGAAAATACAGAAACGAATTTCGTCCCCTCCGGCGCGCAGCAGCACTAACGAATTCGTCACGAGGTGCGCGCAAAACAAAAGAAAATTCGCTAAATCTATTCCAAGGGGCGGCAACGCAACGAGGCTCCGATATATACAGCATGCCTGTCTAGCGCGCTGCTTCGGCTTTAATTCGTTATCGGAGTGTCTGCGGGTGGTGGCGAGACTCGGCGCGTCGTCGCAGAATATCGCCGGAGTCACTCGCTCCGCGTAACGAGCCAATAATGCGGCACTGGCTCCCTTTCCATATTTCAGACGAGCCTCACGTACAACGACTCCGGAGAGTCTCTCCTCGCCCGCGGATATTTCTCGGCATACCAATTACGTTTTGGAGCTTCCGATAGACCGACTACGCGAGAGCTTCTTCGTAATCAGCGCTGATCCAATATGTACGAGCGGAGAGATGAATATCGAGTTATATGACGATCTACGGATCGAGCGGTTTCAATATAATTTATCGGATTACTTTGTCAGTGTGGTATCGTTGGTAC
>JAPYYZ010000747.1:0-18103 GCA_030522705.1 Eretmocerus eremicus
ATCACAAAAAAGCCACTCGCTTGATGAATGAAAAATAATACTACGCGGGTCATTACGACTCAATTCTATGGAAATTTGAAAATACCATATATATTTATTAAGTAGAAAAATGCCTCCAATATTGATAATGCTAGTCAGATAACTATCACTTCTCCGTGATGAAGAATTCGCGATCATTGGATGACATCATCTGATCAGATAATAAGCACAGTAAGTAGCAAAAGCAACCCAATGACTAGCAAATCCAAGCTCCGACCACTTTTCGATAGTATGAGTATAACTGTAACCAGTTTCTTGAGATTCTGATGTATCGAACATGAGGCCTAAGTAGGCCAAATGAAAAGTAGCCAACAGAGTGAAGGCAAAATTTACAAAACCAATCCAGTAACAATTCACCGGAGTTCTCGAGTGTTCGCATTTGTGCGGAGAGCACTGCTTTGAAGCGATGCAAGCATCAAAAACAGAGGCCAAAAGATTCCTCAGTTGATACTCAATATATGTATAAAAGCCTAAGCTGAGAAGAACAGCGGCAAATTGGAAATTTAATCCATGCAGCATGGAGCTTGCCAAATAAGTCATGATCACACCTCCAAATCTTCCGAGTTGTTTACGTCCAGGACGAAATACGTCTGCAAGGAAAGAAATGATAGTCAAAAGCCAGACTGGACCATTACATTTGAAAAATTTGTTGAACTTACACAACTTCAGCCAATTATGCATGGGTATGTTCCAGCTAATGACAACTTGTACAAGAGAACGAGGCACTTCAATTTCAAGTGGTTTGGTTACAAGAGTGTGAGAGAGAGAGTATCCTCCAATCAAGAGTAAGGCTGATGATGTGAAGCTTATAAAATAATGGGATGTTCTGAAACCCAAAGCATCTCTGAAGGCTACAATCCACCTAAAATAAGAATAACTTTTGTGATCCTTTTGATAAATCATGAGAATAAATTCAGTTGGAGTTAATGGAAACAAACCTCATTGACGAATCACTGAGGATCCAATTAGTCCAACAATTGGAAACACACAAACAAAAAAATGCTAAAATTATGTAACCAATGGCCACAAAAATCCACCAATATTTCTAGAATGTGATGAAAATCTCCAATCAATTGAAAGCTATGAATCTGAGGAGGCATTTAGATTTCTTACCCATGTTGTATTTTTGTACAAATTGACATAACTCTCAAATGAAGTCCATGGTCCAAATATTGCAGTCACACCATTCAACATGTAACCATTATATTCAAAGAAGTCTGGCTGACAATTAGTTTCAGCTGTGTCCACAGCAATACTTGTTGCCTTCATCACAGCTATCATTATCACACCTCGAATTTTGTGCCATTCAGCGGGATGCATGAACAATTCACTGATAAATGGAGATATCTATGAGAATTATAAATGCAAGGTCTTGCTCAGATTTTTGTAGAACGGGAAAGATTTTTTACCAGTACATGATGAGTAGAAGACTAGGGAGAAAGACTTTTGTTCCATTGCGATACTTTGATGGCAAATACAGAAATCCATGGAAAAGTACTACAAAAGTTATCAAGAGATGTAAGCATTCAGATGCATAATGCAAGATCATGTATACCCCTGTAGCGGCTGAAATGGAATGGAAAACTTTATGGGGTATGCAGCCTGAAACCAATAGACTTCATGATTCTCTGTTAGAAAATTATGAGGCAGGAATATTGCAACAATGTTGTGCTCACCAAATCTGGCAGCTAGATTACATACAATGGATCCTAACAAAATAGGCACCAAATACCAAAAAGTGCCATGTAGAGCAGGATAAACACAGTAATCATAAAGCTCTGTAAGAGTTTCTTGGTCTTGGCTGAATTCATAATCAAAGGCAGCTACGTTGTCAGCTGGACACTGATCTCCACATTCATCATCGTCAAATAATACGGAATCCATCATTTTTACCCAGCTTAGATAGGCATGATTGAAGGAATAACGTTGTTCAACTTCTCAAGAGTGCATGTTCTTGGTTTTCCTTTGAATTTCGAACTTTTCCTCTTCTGTAATTTCTGACGAATATTCATTATTAAGGAATCAAAAGAACATTCTTCTTCAATCATGACTGTACAGTATCATATATGAAAATTGAAGCATCCTTCCAATGTTCGCCAAAATTTTCTATTCTATTTCATTGTATTTTTTGAGATTTTTGTAAACACTTTGTAAACACAGCTTCCACCGGCCATGCCGCTATGGAATTTCCTCAACTGATCAGCCTAACCTGACCCTTGCTTGACCCCCCTGATATGAAGCAGAAAGCAGACAGTTTGTGTTTGACGTTTGACAGAGTTGTTGACAACACCGAGGGAGTGCTTCAAGCTTCGAGTCGTACGAGTCCCTTGTCGGTCAATCTATTTATCAACAACAAAGAACATTCGTCTAATTATATTTTTTGGTAGCAGTAAGGGTATTACACGCACCGAATGACCAAGCAATGACGGTGTTTGAATCAAGTTTGTAACTATGTCTGATGCGTTTGAAGAAATCCAAGCCATCAAAATCAAGAGAAATTCCTTGAGAGAAAAATTGCAAAAAAGGAAAAGGGAAAGACATGAATTGTTTACATTGACTTCTGGCGTCGGTCTTACCTTATCACCAAGTAGTGAATCTCTCCAATCTCCAGGTATGTACCTCAATTGAGATTAACATTGAACTGAAATTTGGAGCAGGACAACTTTCTTGACTGTTCCTTTCCATCGTCAAAATTATGTCTCTTTTGCTTTTAAATTTGATTGTAAATATCTGTGAAGGGACTGCAACATCAACATCAATCCATGCAGAATATGAGCGAGATGTACTCTGCATCCTTCATGAGACTCATCAAAACCTGCCCATAACGTCAGCAGAAATTCTAGATCAACTAAGAAAGAACCTGAATGCTGATGTATCTCATTCTGATATAAATAAGATACTTGAGAAACTTGATTCTGAGGATGTTGTCAAGTGAGTAAGATTTTTATATTAATGATTGAGCTTGTTGAAGGTTGAACATTTTCTTATACCTGTTTTGCAGAATTAAAGAAGTGACTGAAGATGGAGTGTTTGGATACACTGTTTTATCTATTGCTGATGCGCAGCCGTTTCATGCTCAAATTTTACCTGAGATTATTGAAAATGCTGAGAGTACTGGATCTACAACATCTGAGACTAGTGATGCACCACTGGAAAAGCAAATCAAGTTGGATACTAAATGTACAGAGGACATCATGTCTCTCATCTCGATGCCAACAATCAGAGAGAAAGAGAGTAAAAAAGTTGGTGAACAGATTTTGGACTTGTTGTCCAAACAAACCTCCAAGGAGAAGTCTCTGGCTGAAAGATTTAGATCTCAAGGTGGAGCACAAGTGATGGAATTTTGTCCTCATGGGACTCGAGTTGACTGTGCAAAGCTCAATCATGGTTTTTCCAGTAAATGTAAAAAATTACACTTCAAGAAAATCTTACAAAGTCATACTGATGAATCACTAGGAGACTGTAGTTTTTTAAATACTTGCTTCCACATGGACACTTGTAAATATGTACATTACGAAGTTGATGGCTCAACGACTCAACAACAAAGCAGTGCATCAGTTCATGATTCCAGTGCTAATAATGGGACAAGTGAAAAACATCTGCCCAATATCATATTACCAGATAATTCTTCATCTCTCACTAATAACAGTGCAGAATTGACTTTGTATCCACCTCAGTGGATTCAGTGCGACCTTAGGTATTTAGATATGACAGTTTTAGGTAAATTTGCAGTCATAATGGCAGATCCTCCTTGGGATATACATATGGAACTGCCTTATGGAACAATGTCAGATGACGAGATGAGGCAATTAGGTATTCCTGCATTACAGGACGAAGGATTACTATTTTTGTGGGTCACAGGGAGAGCCATGGAATTGGGAAGAGAGTGTCTCCAGCTCTGGGGATATGATCGAGTTGATGAGATAATCTGGGTGAAAACTAATCAGTTGCAAAGGATAATAAGAACAGGTCGAACTGGGCATTGGCTCAATCACGGCAAAGAACATTGTTTAGTAGGTATGAAGGGGAACCCAAGAATCAACCGCGGACTCGACAGTGATGTCATTGTTGCTGAAGTTAGGGCCACTAGTCATAAGCCTGACGAAATTTATGGAATTATTGAGAGAATGAGCCCTGGAACGAGAAAAATCGAACTTTTTGGAAGAGCTCACAATGTACAACCTAACTGGATTACTTTGGGTAATCAAGTAGATGGTGTACATTTAATAGACTCTCAGTTGATCAAAGCATACAAGAAAAGATATCCTGATGGAAATGCAATGAAACCTACAAAAACATAATCATGTGATGTCAAGAAAAACTGTGTGCAGCTTCATTTTAATGTAGCATTTTGAAATGCATGTCTCCAGGGAGCTTATTCTGACAAAATAATCCCATGACATGCGACAAATACGATACTCGTGATAAATACTTGCTATTCGTACTCTTAGACGGGGGCAAGTTTATTTCAAATGTACGCAGATCAAGATCCGACGCACGACCAAGCACTTGTGCTAAGGGCTCATGATTTTATTTTACATCGGAAAACTAATTATTTTGACGCATAATCCACATTTTACGTACAGACGGACGAGAACATGTAGATAAATGTAATGCAGTAATTTTTCAACGTCCCGTCAACAAAAATAGAGATTACATCGTTAGTTATAAAGCCCGCACATGTCGCAGTACGCGTTGCCTGCATCTAACATACCCCTGCTTAGGTTCGAAATACAAATTGCACCTGTTGTATGACGTTATTTAATACTGTCAGAATAAGCCCCATATCAGCAAGAAGTTTTTTTAGGCCCAATTTCCTACTTGCTAGATTTCTGGATGACTTTTCCCCTTTTTAAAATTTTTACTTTTTTGACTGTCATAAATTTGATAGAAATTCATTCTGGGCATTGTGAAATGTTTTGAAAATTTTAAAACCATCAAAAAGAAGAATAATTTTATGACACAGTGTATAAATTTGATACGAAATTTATGAACGAATTCTTACCTAGAGAATAGGTATTGTACAAAATATATAGTATTTTGCAAGATATCTGTCACAGATTCACTTACTAAATAATTATAAAAACTAGTTTGTTTAACTTACTTGTTGAGATTTAAACGTTTCTTAGGGAAGCGTAATACACAATCGGTAGAAAAATAGATTTGATCTATGCGCCTTATAAATTATCAATACTGTTCCGAGTATGCCGTAGCAGAGTCTTCCTTAATGAAATGGTGAAATAACCATCTTTGAAGCCATTTCTAGACCTTCTGGTGACATCTGATGCCTTTATCTCAAGGATTTCTGGTTCGTTTTCTTTATCCTTAATATTTTGGATCAGGCTCTGTCTTCGTCTTGTTTCAAATCGAGATGGAGAGAGACGTTTTAAAGAGTCTATCCAATGTCTTCTGTGATGCTCATCATCACAAACTAGAATGTGGTCTCCAATTTTAAGACTAGCAGCTGTTTTACTTGGAGTTAATATTTGTACATTCAGCTGATCTTGTGGTATGATGGGGAAACATACATTATATTTCCTATTTGGGCGACGATTTGACCTTGTTAGCACAAAGCATGTGTTGAAGAGGAAGCAGTGATATTTCTGGAACAGAACAGTTTTCATTAATGTTCAGAACTCAGGTTGAGAATTCACCACAATCAACAAATCAAGATATTTACCGTGCCCTTAGGGTCTCTCAGGACTCCTTCACAAAGTAGATCAGTGACTTGATTAAGAAGACCTGTGGCAGTTTCATCAAACTGATCAGGCACAAAAATTTTTGATTGGGCCAATTTGCATTCAGCTCCACCCATAGCTTGATCTATCTCTTTTAATAAACTAGATAGTAACTCTCGTGCTCTCTTGAGAACAGACTCATCAACATGACCACTTTGGGTATGTCGAAGTACTTCATTGACAAGCAGAGGATATTTCACTATTCTTGATCGTGGTACATCAATATATGACCACAAATCTGCAGATCTGAGACATTCAGATCTTTTTCTCAAAAATTCTTGAAAACGTTTACATGATGTTCTTTTCATATCCAGGATATGCCTAGCCCACACTTGAGACCTGCATCTTTCCACATACAGATCATTCAACTGAACCAGCTTTTGACAAAAAAATAGGTTTTTTATTCAATGATCAATAGTTTTTTATCTATTCAAATTTGAGGCATTATTTCATCTCACCCATTCAACTAATGTAGGTCCAACACACTCTGTGAATCCTGAGCGATCGCGGAGTTCAACCATCTCATCTCGAAGCTTGCCATGAACTAAAATGAACTTTGATACATCTCCAAAAATAGTGGTTAATTCTTGGGCAGTGAATATGTTGGTGGTCAGCAAGGGTTGATAATAGAAGTCTCTGAGAATACAAAGATCATTGAGCAGAACATTTTCTCCACAGAAAAGTTCATAAATTGCCTCCTGCCGTTTGATTTCTCTTCGACTCAATGTGGATGCAATATCTAACTCAGCCACATCAAGCATCCAACTTCTTATAGTGACGCTGCCAGCGTGTTCATTACTAATTCTTATCCTATGGGAATAGAATACTCTTATTTAACTATGATCACGAGAAAGATTATTATAGATGAGTAATTTTCGGTATACTTCTTTCGAGCAGGTGTTGTTTCCGTTTCTATGAATGATGTTTCTGTTCCATGAAATGTTCGATCTAGTTTACTACTTGCAGATGCAAAAAAGCTACTGGCCACCTCTGATAATTTCCTGCGTTTTTTTTGTTTACCTGCAATAGAATCTATGGATATATCCATTGAGCATACACTAATTGCATCACTCTTTGGGCGTTTTCTTGAGCGCTGAAATTGAAAATCTAGTTATCTATAGATTGCAAGGACCAAACAATTTCTCACAGATAAAGAGGCACAAATTGATCACAATCATGCCAAGAAAAAGTTCATCAACACGTGAACAATAATTTTCTTACCAGCCAAAATTTCTTTTTAGGTTCTTGGAATTTATTGTCTGAGATTGTCACATCGCAAACGTCGGCTTCTTCCATTTTTCTAGTATACTTCTTTGGAAAACGATTTATAGTCAATCGATAATCGTCAACAATCCGAGCAACCGAGCAACAATCTCTCTTTCAACTATTGTGTCTCATCATGTTGGCTTGTTCATAACTCTCTATTGTTCCTTCGTGATAAGAGATAATATCAACAAACTTCACCATCTCGATTGTTTCACATTGAAAACAAAATCTGCAAATAAGTGCACACAAGAATACAAGATCCGTTTGGGACGGTTGATGCTTCGCATCTCCAAGGTATTCAAAAATTAAAGCTAGTTTACAAGTAGCCGGCAGAAATTTCCCAGATGTCAAAGAATGAATATTGATACCATATAAAGACCGAGAGAAAGTACATGAACAAAACTGCGATCAAGTTGATGACTTGCTTTCTGGAGTTTTCATATTTTTTGCAATGATAGTATCAATTTTTCTTGATTCTTTTGAACGCCTTTCCATGTAAATCAAGCTTTACGGAACAGTGTGCGAAACGAGTACGAACGTGTTAGGAAGGAGGGGAGGGGGAAGCGGCACAAAACGTCTCTTTGAGGTTAGGGAGATCAAAACTCAAACGCCGCCGCCGCCGTCGCCGCCTCGTCTCATCATCCTCATCTGTCCTCATCTCTCATCACTTCTGTTTACACGTCCATGGTTTACACTTGCTCATGATTGATTTACCCTAAAAAGAAGTCTCTAAAATAGTTCCAGGGAGAATAATTGTTAAGTGAGTAACGAACTATAATCTTCTTCCTTATCTGGATTCTTTGTCATACGTATCCATAAGTGCCTAAGGTTGCTGCCCTAGCTATCCAAAGGCCGACTTCTATTAGGGACTGAATATTCTGTTACAGATAAGACTTTCCTCTGAAATTTAATGCTTGCTTACCTCTTACACCTGTTCCCCTCATGTGAAAGCTATTTGTTGATTCGCATTGATCTCATCACCTGGTGAAACTTGACATCAAACGTTACGTTTCTAGGTTATGATGGATATCAGACCAAACAACACCATTTACATCAACAATCTCAATGAGAAGATTAAGAAAGAGGAGCTGAAGAAATCCTTGTATGCAATATTCTCTCAATTTGGACAAATCCTAGATATAGTGGCATTGAAAACATTAAAGATGCGTGGTCAGGCATTTGTAATTTTCAAGGAAATATCTAGTGCAACAAACGCACTCAGATCAATGCAAGGGTTTCCATTCTATGATAAGCAAATGGTAAGAAAACAAAAAGTGTCTCTCGCCACCATAACTTGAGTGAAATTTACTAATAATGATTTTAACTGTTGAATTTCAGAGGATAAACTATTCCAAAACTGACAGTGATTTAATTGCCAAAATGAAAGGTACATACACTGAGAGGCCTAAGAAACCTAAGAGGATCCTTCACCCAGCTGATGAAGAGGCAAGGAGAGCAAAGAGGAGGGCAAAGGACTCAGGCAAAGTGCAAATGGGATATGGTGCTGGTGGTGGACCAATGGGTATGAGCAATGCAGCTGTACCGGAGCAGCCACCGAACCAAATTCTATTCCTTACAAATTTGCCAGATGAAACCAGTGAAATGATGTTATCAATGTTGTTCAATCAATTCCCTGGTTTCAAGGAAGTGCGATTAGTCCCGAATCGGCATGATATTGCTTTTGTTGAGTTTGAAAACGAAGTTCAGTCAGCAGCGGCAAAAGATGCACTCCAAGGTTTTAAAATCACACCATCTCATGCTATGAAAATATCTTTTGCTAAAAAGTAATTAGTGAGAGAGTGTTCATTCAGAGGATTTGTGATCTGTTTGATCATTCCCTTCTCACTATTGTGTTTCTGTAGTTTTCTACATTTTGCTGGAGTTTCATTGACTGACACGTAATTTTGAAGGGAACAATAGAAGATACCATTTCTAGTGGGAGAAATCATTCATAATTCCTTTGTAATTGCAAATAATGAACTTACTTTAGTCAGTGCTATTGGGTCACTGCTGTGAGAGTGTGGCTCATCCTTTGAGTGTTTTAGATTCGTTAGATTGCCTTCAACTCATCTATGATGAACTTGAGATTTCAGGAAAAACTTGTACATTGTAATTAATTCATAAATAGATGATCATTATGTGAAAGTGAAAATGATGAAAATATCATTAAAGTCACGTTTTTTAAGAACTGCCAAATGAGTTCGTTCTTGTTTATTATCTGTCAATTGAGTTTCAAGACAAAGTTTCCAAGTAATTATAAAAAACAATGAAAAAAGCGCGCATCAAGTCGAGTCTTCACTATATAACGTGAGAGCTTCATTTTTCCCAGACATAAAACTTTCCTGAGTCAGGAATCAATCATAGCTCGTCATGACTAATTGAAAGTGAAAAAAAACGAATTCAACAATCCTGTAGTCGTTGGTCGGCCAACTGCGGTGAACGCTCGCGCTGCAAAAAGTAAATACAGACATTTCTGATGTCAGAGCATTATCCACACCATACTTTTTTTGTTCTGCGCGTGTCGATGTCATGACCGAAACAATTGTAAAGTGCGACGATCACGATCACACATGGACAGATGGGCATGCCGTGGGGAGCTGTCGGGGAGGGGCAAAGGGGTGGCGCTCGTCTGGACTTCTGCTCTGGCAGCTGTGAATTTGCTCACTTTCCATCTCTGTCTCGCATTGTTTGGCTTGTGCCGTTTAAATGGACACGATTCATTGGCACAATGGTCACGAGGATGCGATCGCCGTGATGCAATCAGATCGCGGATGGCGAGCAGCGAGTAGGCAATCGAACGTCGTCGTCGCCGCTTTCGAAAAACCCATCGTCAGTGTTGGTCGCGCTGGCGATCGGAGCAAACATCGATCATGGCATCCAGCGACGATGACGAACGGCGAGAGCAGCTGCAGCAACGCCTGTCCCAAGGTAAGCCGCCTGCTCTCGCGATCACATGGCCACGCGCGAGAGCTATTTTGCAACGCGGAAGCTGATGTTGACGCGCCCCACCTCCTCCTCGTCATTGCAGTAGCTATGTAGTAAGATACCGTTTCACTGATTTGTGAGCGTGTTATCATTTCTCGTGTTATCGCTTGAAATGCTTGAATTGGCCTGTATATATAGTAGAGCCTACACGTGCGAGACCATGCATGACTCTCTAAAGCTGTCGCGCGTCCAAGCGCGAGATCGCTCGCGATATTATGCTTGTTGTATTCTATATACTTTACTCTTTTTTTGCTTCCTCAGTCGAGCCAGTTCCGCGTCAATGAGTGGACGTACATACGTCCAGAGAGTGGAAAGTTCCGCGTCTTCGTGAATCGTGGATCCCTTGAACATGCGCGAGCTCGACGATATTTTGAGTGATTATTTTCGCTTATTCCCTACTGTATTTTTTAATTCTCCATGCGATTATTTTTACCCGTTGTTTGACATTCGTTTGGGCGTCTCACGTTCAAGGTGAAGTCGTTCATACTTGTATCCTAAACTTATTTTTGCTCAGATGGGGGGAGGAAGCAGCCTCAACCAATGCTGGAATTGGATGTCAAACGACCTGTTCTTGAAGAACAGGACCTGCGCCAGCTATATCAGTATGAGAAACCAAAAATATCTGGTGCGTGTTCAATGGCTTGAAAATTTGTCTCTAAAGTTCTGCGAGTTATAGGATATGCTTGTGTTTACAGTGATACAAAGTGTTAAGAAAGCCTTAGGATCTACAAGTTGTAGGGGATGCATTGAAAATGTGATACCAGCCTCTTATTGGCTTAGGAAATATAAGTGGCAAAGTGACTTTGCGCATGACGTCATCTCAGGTCTCACTGTGGCTATAATGCATATACCACAAGGTATGGCCTATGGGCTGTTAGGAAATTTGTCACCAGTTGTTGGCATATACATGGCATTTTTTCCAGTTCTTGTGTATGTCTTTTTTGGTACCTCTAGGCATGTTTCAATGGGTGAGAGCAAGATTATGACAATGCCTTATGATTTGCTGCTTGATTTTACAAAACCTTGCAACAAACATAGAAGACTAATTTTGATTTTTATATCCTTGAAATTTGCAATACAGGAACATTTGCTGTTGTCTGTCTCATGACAGGCAAATCAGTTGCAACGTATGCAACTCCTTTACCTACAATTGTAAATAATAGCACAAGTACAGGGTCTCAAATCATATCTGATATAGATGTTTATACTCCTATCCAAGTGGCAACTACTGTTACATTCATGGTTGGAATAATTCAGGTGAATGGAAAGAATGTAATTCATAAATGCTTACGTTTCTGCACATAATGAATTATTTCAATCTCTTTCTAGTTAGTGATGTACATATTCAGACTGGGAATAATTAGTACATTGTTGAGTGAAGCTTTTGTGAATGGTTTCACCACTGGAGCAGCTGTGCAAGTCCTACTATCTCAAGTATTTGATCTTTTAGGGTTAAATTCTGCTAAACCAAAAGGATATTTCAAATTCACCAAAGTCAGTAAGCTGACCTCAGGAGAATAGAAAATATTAGATGCAATTGTGATTTCCCACACAAATTTATTTCTTTTACAGACCATATTCATTATCTTCACTGACATTCCTGATGCAAATCCAACTGCTGTTATGATTTCAGCTATTGCTTGCTTTATAATGATTCTCAACAATGAATTATTGAAAGTGAGTAAGCATAAATTGATGCATTATAAGTGTCTGAGATGTAGCAAAAAGCTCATTTAGACATTTTAATGAATAATGAATCCATGTCATGATTTCTCATCTCTCATAGCCTTGGGTCAGCAAGAGATCCAGTTTTCCAGTTCCAATAGAAATAATTGCTGTCATAGCTGGTACTTCAGTCTCTAGTTATTTTGAATTGCCACTCAAGTATGGTCTCAAAACTGTTGGAAACATCCCAATAGGGTGAATAAGCTTTTATTCGATTCTTGAAAGTGAGAATATTTGCAAGAAATAATTCTCATTGGTGTTTAAGGTGATTTTTATAATTTGGATAGACTGCCAAAACCTGAATTACCAGCCTTCAAATTGTTACCCACTGTTGCCTTGGATAGTGTTGCAATAGTCATGGTTTCTTACACTGTGACAATGGCTATGAGTCTGATTTTAGCTAAGAAGGGACACTACGAAGTAGATTCTAATCAAGAACTGCTAGCCATGGTAAATACATCATAGCCAATTCGAGAGTAGTTCAAGGGGAAATTAGTATCTGATTGGAAAATGTCAACAGGGCAGCAGCAATTTGTTTGGAGCGTTCTTCTCGTGCATGCCGGTATCGGCATCGTTGAGCAGGTCGCTGATCCAACAAGCCGTGGGTGGTAAAACTCAGCTCGCCAGCATCGTTTCGTGCCTAATTCTACTTGTGATACTACTGAAGATTGGCCCATTCTTCGAGCCATTACCTAGATGTATTTTAGCGTCCGTTATCGTCGTAAGTATCGATGCGATGAGCTTCGAATAAGTATCTCAATTTCAAATTTGGTTTTTGAAGGTAGCCTTGAAGGGAATGCTAACGCAAGCCAAAGAGTTGGTAAGATTTTGGAAGATAGACAAGTTCGACGGGCTAGTATGGCTCATCACATTTCTCTCAACGGTGCTAATAAATATCGACGTCGGCTTGGTTAGCGGATTGTTAGCATCCATTGTGAGCATCCTATTTCAGAGCGCAAGACCTTACAGCTGTTTACTTGGTCGCGTTCCAAACACGGAGCTATACTTGGACACGAGCCGTTACATCGGCGTAAGTACATCCGCGTCTACCGATTTTCTCCGCCTCGCGTTTCCGCAGTATAAAGAGAAATTTTTGCAGGTCGCGGACGCCTATGGAATAAAAATCTACCACTACGCGGGAAGTTTGAATTTTGTCAACGCCAGCCACTTTGTGTCGGACGTGGAGGCAAAAGTCGATGTGAGGCCACGAGATGTTTTGAGGTACAGGGCCAAGCTGGCCAAACGAGGCGTCTTCGCGGACTCGGTGGAGCTGGAGGGCACGAGGTTTACCCTGGCGAGATGTCTCGTCGTCGACATGAGCGCCGTGAGCAGGATCGACGCGAGCGGAGTGGCTGCTCTGCGAGATCTCGTCTCGGAATTCGAACAGATCGACGTGCCGGTTTATCTCGCCGCCTGTCCACCCCTCGTTTTTGACAAGATACTTCGATGCGAGAGGCTTGGGAAAGATCAGCTAGGATTCGTGGTGTTTGCTACACTGCACGATGCTGTGGCCTTTGCTCAACGCGAGCTCGTCGCCAAGACCGCTTGAGATGGACGATTCGACAAAACCGACCTACTTACATTATGCCTCAATTCCATTCAACCTTAAACCTCGACTGACTCGTGTCGAATTTTTTTATATTTATCAGGTATTTTTCAAAGAAATGCAGGTATTTGGCAGTTACTTATATGTGCATATTCGATCATCGTATATGAATACGTTGGTCTTGCGATCTCGATTTCTCTTGTACTTATGTGGAGTCGGATGCTGACATTTCGTGTCGTCATTTTTGAGGGCCATGTCGTGTAGAGATAGATCATGTGCGTGGAGAACGGAAGTGATAACTATATTGAAAGAGGGTGGGAAATAAGTCTTTACAGATCACAGTCTTCCATACTTTTTTTCAGTGGGAATATAGTTGTTCTCTAATAAGATATTTAGATCCATGCATGGAGTTGTTACCATGACAATGAAAGTGAAATTTAATGTATGGAAAAGTTCTTCGTAAACTTATGCGAAACTGTATGGGCATTTCTCACAGTTTGTGAGAAATGATCGTAACTCGAACGTTTTTCATTTCTTCAAGCAGCTAGATTTTTTATATGAGATGAAATTATTTAGTTGATTGGTCGTTACTGCGAACGATTGAACTGTCGTTCTACGCTCGTATCACTTATCTAATCTGAAAGATGAGTGTAATGCAGAATAAGAATATCCGTGATGTACTTCATTCCAATTTTTGAGAGATTGAACGAGCACGGAACTCTTGAGCCAGGATAATACGCAATTGAATTCAAAGATAGAATTCCTCGATAATTGTATCGGCGCTCACAACGCTATCTTTGTATGCAAAGAAATCTCTCGTTATTTAAAATGACATATTTTATGATAGCAAATACAATCTGCTGTTTGATAATGGATTATCAAATCTCAGATGTGAAACGTCCTCTGAGCACGCCAGAATCGAGTCTAATATCATTACTAACAGGACCACTATTCATTAGAAGCTTACCACTTCAATAGAAAATTCAGCAGCAACCATTGTTTGCATATTTCCTCAGGTTGAACCGAGTTTATGAGGGCAATATGTATGTTCGTTTAGTTGAAATACCTCCGAGATGTTTACAATGAAAAGGCAAAGTATGTGACCGCTGGTGTATTTTGATAAATAAATATTAAAACCCAAGTATAGTCATTTGAAGTTTGTTATGGGGTGGGATAATACCTATTCATAGTAAAGAGGCTATCTTTTTTAAGAAACACAACGCATATTTTATTGATTACTTGTTGCAATCATCTATTACACTTTGTCGTTAATTCTACGAGACTTGGGTTAATTAGATTTAGAATCTAATCTACATCCAAGATCAACAAATATATCGACAGAGGAGAAAGGCAAACATCGCATCTATAATTACAGGATCTTAATGCCTATATGCGCACCGCGAAACTTGTAATAATTGCTTAATAACTGCCGAATCTCTGTTACTTGCAAATATAATTCTCTATGATTCATAATACTCTGCATTAACAATATTCGTCCGGGACGGCATGTAGCCAAAAATATCAATTAGCTTGACAAATTTTATATTTTCGGTCCTTCTGTACTTTATACATCAAAACCAGGGCTGATTTCCAATTTTGTGAACTGCAAAGATGTTCCTCAGCACGAGTGTAAAGAATGCTACTTCAACACTACATCAGAATAACAGAGTGAGAGAGACAAAAACAATTATAAAAGATTAGCAAGACTAGAGAAATTTTGCATCGAATCGTTTCGTTAGTATAAATACAGATCAAGGCAAATAAACATCGTGTAATCACTTGAAAAAATCATATATTTTTATACCCAAGGCAAGTATTCTTTAGTAGTATAAAAAATAATATACCAATAAATCGATTGTTCTCACAAATATTCCTATTAAATTTCATCGCGGAGTAAGACCACCAAGACTCGGTTGATGACTTCACGGTGACAGGACCGTGTTCTGTATCAACTTCTACCGTCTCGTTTTTGCACGCCTTTTCTGCGACGGATGTTGATGTAAAAATAATAAAGATTCGATATAAATAATTTTTGATACTATTAAATCTTGAAGAATAAGATTAATTTTCTCCAGAGATAAACTAATCGGTAAAATCTTCAATCTTCCCATAAACTTACATCAAATATACTAGGTACACTCCTATACAAATCATTATTTACAAGGCAATGAAAAAATTTTCAATCATAACAAAATGAACATTCCAAAACAGTACCTCTAACATCCAGGTTTCTTCCAAGAAATTTTCCACTTTGCAAGATCTTGTGTGGTAAGTAGTGCAATTTCTCATTAATTAACATGAATAATTTTGAAATGAAGATTCCTCTTCTGAAATACCTACAAGCTGTATTTGTACAAACGAGAAAGAGCAAGAAATTCAGGGAGAAAATAACTATGTAGAATGTATCCCAGGGATATTTGTAATAATTCCCTATTAGATTGAGATGGCGTTTCAAAGTTTTTGGAAAAACTATCAAGGGGCAATAGGGAATACTATTTCTACGATGCAAATGGAAAATTGTGACATTGGGTAATTCTTTCCTACTATTATCCTACCATCTGAAATAGTTGTGGAAGAAACGTTCGTGACTGATACACCTATATAAATCAAACACCCTCTCAAACAGGTAGATATTAGAAGAACGAATTTTTGTTGAAGAATTAAAGAAACCATTATTCTCGGCTCGTGTTCAACTATTCGATTCTTTTGTTCGAGAAACTACAAGTTGCTCAACTCACGTCTTGAGCTGAGAACGTTGTCAACTTCCGTATCGTTTGTCTGAAGTACTGCTCACGCTTATCAAGCTCAACAAATGAGGATCTCCTCCTTCGAAATCAATGCTGGATTGACCTCCAATTGCACAGCCCTAGCTTAGATTTTATTTGTAGAATCTGAGGGATTCAAGGTCATATAGTTAACTTTTAGTCTTTAAAAACTATTGATCGAGGAATGACAGGGAGCGGGGAAATAGATTCTTTTTTCTTATTTTTCTTTCCATTCCATTGTAAGAGAATAAATTGACTAGCATACCAACCATACTGGAGGTATTTTTGCTCGATCAACAGTATCTAATATATCTTTCCTTTGCATTCTCAATGAACTGATCAAAAATGGCGAGCGCGCAATTCAAAAGCTACAGCTCGTTATAGCGTATACCACCGCAATCAATTTGCTATGCAATCAACAGAACGGTCGCTTCATCATGCCATCGTCGTCTTGGGAGTAGTTCATTGATAAGTGCGTATTTGATCCGCATTCGTTAGCATGGCTGCTGCGACAGAGTCTCGAGAATGGCGCTGCAAAGGCTGTGCACATTCGGTTCAGCGACATTTTCACTGCTATTCTCTCTCTGCAAGGATTTTAGGATCTCTACGCCACCCTCCTTCACTAGCATTTCGCAATAGCGTTTTGCTGTAATGAAGAAATTCCCAGAATTTAGATATTAGTCACGTTATATTCCTAAAACATCGACGGTCACACTGTTCGCGATCTTTCCACTTTTGTTTCCTCAAATGAAAAGCATTGCTTTAGTGCCACCAAAATTCTGGTTCAATTGATGTTGTAATCCCACTTCTCTCATCTAATCTTGTTCAGGATTGAGAGAGGGCCCAATTTCCGCGATCGACTCGGCGATCGCAAACAAATTTTAGAAGATAATGCAATTGATCTTTGATTAGTTCAGCAAACTATTGGAAAAAAAATGTGGTGGCTCTCTACAAAACGATACATTCCGCCTCAAATCATCGTAAATAATAGCACGATAGGAGACAAAGAACAGCATCTTACTTTGATTGGGAAAAAAATTCAATTCTGTCTTAGAACAAAACATATGCTTATTGGTCAGGAAGTAAACGTCAATCTATCACGGATTCCTACATTTTCTCATTTCTGCTGCCAGAGATCAGAATCAAATGATTCACTAGGTTTTTTCGATTATGGATATCTGAGCGCTCTGATCGCTCGGATCTCTCTTTCTATCACATTGGAGTGAGAGAGAAGTCCGGGCGCCACGGAGCAATCAGAGCACTCAGATTTCCACAATCGAAATAACCTACTATAGCGAAAGTCGAATGTGATAAGAGAAGAACTGCGGATAGTGCGAAACACAGGTTATACAAAACAAAAGAATGTCTCGACAAAAAACGAAGAGGAATTGTATAACCTCGTTCGGTTCCATTGTTTTCTTCATTCGTGAATCACGAATGAAGAAAACATGTCTATCACGAATCGTGATAGACATGTGATTTTGTACGTATCAATTTAGAGTGCATACTCACGATTTTTTGTGCACACGTGGTGTATGGCCCAGACAGCCCAGAGCTGCACAGGATAGGCTTCGGAGCAGCGCAGAAGCGGGAAAAAGGGCTGGAAGCTTCTGTAGGCGACCATCTCACCCTGGGGCGTTTGCCAATTGGTCACGGCGCGAGCGAGTTGTTCCAGCAGCTGGCTGCGAGTTGGCAGAAGCGGGACCGTGATCCACAATCGGGGACCGTCGCTCAACAAATGGGCCGCTATGCCGGCAGCGAAGTACGACACGTCTATGTGCTTCGAGTCCAGCAGCATCGACAGCATCGTTATGAAGCGCGGCTGCATCAAGCGGTGTCGCAGGTGGCCGACCTTTTGCACAGAGTTGAACAAGTTTACGTCACGTTAATATACACGAGGTTTGATATTTTCTCTTACTCTCAACAAAGTGCATCAAAATTTTGTTTGCTTATTCATTTTGTTTATTGATAAGAATTGCATTGGATTGAAAAATGGAGTCAGTCTAAAACTCCTTGCAACAGTCACATACTTGATTGAG
>JAPYYZ010000748.1:0-30269 GCA_030522705.1 Eretmocerus eremicus
GAAACGTCGCAAATATACTTGAATTTGCAAATTTGATCGTGACTATTCATCTACACGATCCCCAGTCCTCCAAGATCAAATCAAGGAATCCCCAATTACACTATTCAGTCAATTTATCAGCAGTATGAAAAATGTAAATACTTATACCTTGCGGCGGTTTTCTCGTCTAGCGTGTTGTTACGTTCAGAATAACTATTTACTGACGAGGAAAATATTCGCTGAACTGTATCACATATTCATGACCGTGACTCAAGACTTCTGGACGCACGTTCATGAGGTGCACTCATAGTATATTGAACTTACATGGAAATATCTTCATGGGGAGAATTTTCACCTTGAATTTGGAATGATTTCTCATAAATTACTAATCTGGGGTAGATACAGGCTACTTGTTCGAAGCACAATTAGTTTAAATAAATTCAGAGTTACTTTTTGATAGAGGACTTGTGTTTTGAAACCAATTGGGCTCTTGAGGATTCTACAGGAGGAACTTCGAGATTCTGATCTCATTTCCTGTAATTTTATCGAAACATCACAGAATGACCGAAAATTGAGTGGAGAATCATAACTAACTCTCAAGGGTCTCAGTCTGTTGGTTGAATCTAGCTCAAAAGCTATTATGATGTTATTATGGTATGGCTATATTGGTGTTCCAACATCGGAATTCATTAATCTAATGCCTCCAAATTTGGGTTTTTAGGGAAAAGTATTGAGGAATCGCAAGGGTGAAACTCGAAAAAAGTGATATATTTAATTTTCTCACATCTGTCTGGTGATATTTGACTTTATTCTCGAGTAATTACTCTCTTCTGTTGTGTGGAGTGGTTAATCAGATCTCTTTGATTCAGTAGGCACAAAATATTCCAAACAATTTAGAAGACGCATTGTCGAATGCAGACGACAGAGTAAGCATATTTACGGAAAGCGAACCTACTGGACGGGGTGGATAGAGCAGGCTTCATCTCATTCACGTCACTCATCATGCCCTCCCCCTTGCAACCCAATAAGATTATCTCATTTCATTCGTAGTGGTGTCATGGTTGAGATTCATTTAGAAAAAGATGAGAAATGCTCTCGCATTATGAATAGCATTTACAGCAATGATTATAAACATAGACCCTCATAAACAAAATACAAAATTACAACATTTTGAACTGTGAAAAACTTCTTTAAAACACCGTAAGAGGCGTCATTTTTAGGAAAAGATCAGCTCCCCTCCCCCTTTCAGAATTCTTACGTAATAGCATGTCCTCTGACCCCGATCGGGACCAGTTGGGTTGGATTTCTAAGCCTTTGCAATGAGTGTCTCGGTTGACCCGTTTGCCCTGACATGCTTCAGAGTCTGTAATTTCCGTTTTTGTGTAAATTTTTCTACTTACTGAAGCTCTTATATTGGAGGTCATTCGAGGATCTTCAATACGAGTGATGGAATATTACTGTGTTCACGTGGAGAAAAGTCTTCATCTTGGGGAGTCAAAACCCCGAGTTATTCGTAAAAAAGTTCTGGGTGTGAGCGAGCTTATGTCAAAATCTGAGATAACTTCCAATTATATGACCAATTTCTCAGTCTTGAATGGAGAAAGATCTTTTTCTGATTCTCAAGATTTTTGAGTCGAGATAAAATGTATATCCAATGTTCAATAATCTTATAGATTCGATGTAGATCGATATCAGTTCCTAAAAGAGAAAATTCTGTATTTTTCTGTCATTCTTGAGAGTTACGTAAGATCTAAGAGGTTTGGAATATGGTTTCTGAGGACAGATAAAAATCTCATCGATTTTGTCTTTTAAATGGAATTTATGTCAACATGCTGAGCGTCTCTCAGTGAAAATTCACTCCCATTGAGTGAAATTCACTCAAAAAAATTTTTGAACTGAAGACAGAAGATGGCCTGAATTGGTAGAGTTAAGTCCAAATAGTTGGCCCATGTCAGTCGATGTCAATCGGAGTTTTTTGATTTAACATTACTCTTCTAAGATGAGAAATAGATTATCATGGGCAAATAATTCATAATAATGAAATATTGTTCGGCTAGTTTCACACCCGTTCACATAAACATGATCTTGACTCATGGTGTTTACGATGGTTAGAGTTAGGAGGAATGCCAGAGGCTAAACATTTTGAGGAAAATATACGTAGGATGAATTCTAAATGTCGCTATCAGTGCATTCAAGGTTTCGCCTCTCGATTTCTACAAGATTGAAGTCACATTTTTAAAAATGTCAATAAAGATTTTTGTTGCAAACTACCCTTATATCATATATGACTCACGATTAACTTCCCCCATCCCACGTTTCCTGTCATGGGTGCAAACGTCACTGAATAGGTACAATTGATCGGCCTATAACGCTGATGGCACGACCAATTATTGCGACGAAAAGACGATTTAACTGACATGCATGTTTTTTCGCACTCACTCCCTTCTAATGCAACACCAGAACTCTTCAAATTAGCTCACGCATCTGTAAGCTTTGGCTTAGTATTCGTTATTTTCACAGTGTCTCCAATATTTTGCATGCTGGTGTAATTTTTTCATTTTCCCCAATTTTCCACAAAAAATTTTCAGAAACCTCACACGGCAACATTTACACGAATAATGTTGTCGGAAAGGGAAGGATTGCACTCAAATGAACCACAGCTCTTTTGTATATACCGGTTCAACTTATACTGCTTACTGCACTATAATTCACAATGTCATTCCATGTCAACACCTCTACTATCGTTATTGTTCAAGAATATAATTATTTCCTCATAAAGGCTTGCTCAATAATACAATTCTTCAGATGATGTCGTGAATACGACGATGTATTTGTCATTTTAATTCATCAGGGTGATGGCTTTGTACAAAATTCACGCGGGCATCTATATTAAAGGAATCATGATTGAAAAGTACCATTATATTGTTTCACTACTCGACTGATGAGGTGACAACATATGCATGACTTCGTAACAGGCAATCGATCTTCAACTGCCTGCATAGCTCGCACAGACGATTGAACTTTCTCAAATCTCACAAATGACAAATACTACGTACTATATGATTAACTATGTGCTCACGCTGTACAGTCACTCTACAAAGCAAATACTTGTGATACTCAGAACTGCGATTTGACCATTTTTGAGTTCTATCACTGTACCATACTCGTTCCTCTTCTCATCTTCTTTTCTATTTTTTCTACTCTAGATAACTGAGGCACGTCAGTCGAGCGCACAATGTATTGTCACCTTCCATTGTATAGAACTCTTATCTTATTCGCCCCTTACTCTTTGTTTATACATAGTTGTAAATACTCATATGATCGCGATCGTTGTGTTATAATGACAAGTAGTGACTAAGATATGTCTTACAATTTATAGGAACTAATTCTCGGCGATCCCTTTGTACATTGTCCGTTTATCCAGACAAACTTCGTGTTTGCTCCGCTCATGAATTTGATGATTTCAGAATGTGGTATATCTGCTTCAAAGCAAACAGCACAGAGGCGGATTGTTGGCGGAGATGAGGCGGGGTTCGGGAGTTTTCCCTGGCAGGTACTACTGAAAGTGAATTATAATAAATTCTCTGATTTCAACCATCACTGTCACGTGATACACGCAATCAAAATTATCTTTGTTTTCCTCTCTTAAAATACAAGCTAATGTAAAATGGGCCGGACTTGGCCACTCAGTAACTCATACCGTTTGATGGGTTACGACAGAGGATAAGACTAGGGAAATCTTCAATGTCCGAAAACGCATCTCCCTTAAAACACCTAATCTTCAAGAAATACTTTCACAAATGCGTACTTGTTTTATTTGGAGTCACAAAGTTATCTAATAATTTTCATGACGAACCAATGATAGCAAATTAGTTATTTTGATTCGTAGGATCGTGAAAGACTTCTCAAATATACATATTGCTTTAATAAAGGTAACTAGGCGTGATCCTTAATCGTACGACTTCAGATACAAAGATTGAATCATCAAAAGAATCAACATATGGATTTGAAAATTCACCTTGAAACACATGATTCGCGGAAAATCGAGTGTTGTAATGAATTTTGGAGAAAAAATTTGGACTTCTCTGATTATCATTTTGTATTTTTGGAGATGATATAAAAAATTTGTATGATATCCCATAAACGATGACGTCAGATTCAAGAGAAAAATGAAGCAAGAAGAAATGTTCCGATTTGAGGAAGATAGTACAATACCGCCCCAGGCCGCAAAAATGAGAAACGCGCCGGATCACATGAAATCGTTGGACGAGGCAAAGCCGAGGCGGACAAACATGTGATCCGAGGTTTTCTTATTTCGCGGCTGAGGTGGGTATACTATTCTCCTCCATGACGAAGCCGGGATACGCCAAATTCATTTGCGGCAGCGGAAGTGGAACGTCCCGGCCGGAGCGCGGAACAAGTAATTTTGTCATTGTCTTGCTTTGCGACTTTTATGAGATACTCAACATTCCCCCGTTTTTTTTTCAAAATTATCATGAAACGATTCTCTATCGATTTTGTAGACATGCTATGATCCCTAGATGACAGAAATCATAACATTGTAGAACTTCGAAGAGGTGAACATTTTGGTACTTACGAAAATTCTTGTTTGCGGGGGCAGTAGAGCTCAGTGACAGCGCTCATTTACAAAAATTAATAATCCGGTGAAGTTGTTTTGTATCTTGAGCGCATTTATATAATTTCACTGTCTCAAAAATGATTGAAAAAGACCACTACTGGAACCTTTTTGGAAATAACATGATTGAGGACCAATTTCACACTGTTGGGGTGGGTTTACAGATGGTCAAAAGAAGAAAACTGAATGTAGGTGACAGAGTAATCCAACAGCATAATATTTTCTTCTTTCAAATCTGAGTTTTCAGTCTGGAATATTCTTGCGTGTTTGCGATATTATTTGTAACAAAATGTCACATGGCTCGGCAATTTTGTCGACTAACACGCGAAATGAAGGTCGAAAGAGTAGAAATGAATTTCCTTCTGGGATATCTCGTCTCATCTATTTATTGGTAGATGATGAATCTGTCTCTCAGAAATTAAATCTTCAGTCAAGAATCTAGGGATCTGAAGATTTTTTAAGATAGTTGGGGTACTGACTATCAAGCGGTATGAGTTAACATTAAATGGATTATCATTACTCGATAAAATGTTCATCATAAGTTCCTTGACCAGAGCGTGGTAGTTGGCATACAGCTAATGACTTTTGTAATAAGTAGGAAAAAATATAAATACAATCAAATGATTACGACCATATTTTACAAAATACAATCTAATATGAAATTCTATTGCTCTTCTTTAGGCGTACATACGAATAGGCTCCAGTAGGTGTGGTGGAACACTCGTAAACCGGTTTCACGTCGTGACAGCAGGCCACTGTGTAGCTAAGTTAGCATTGAGCTTCTTTAGAAGGGCTCTTTTCTTAATTCTTTTTCCTCGGAAAATTTCCTCCTTATTGCACTGTTCCAGCTGACTAACACATCTCTTTTTGTACAGGGCATCCGCTCGCCAAGTGCAGGTTACGCTTGGCGATTATGTCGTGAATTCTGCCACGGAATCTTTGCCAGCCTACACATTTGGTGTCCGAGAAATCCGAGTTCATCCTTATTTCAAATTTACTCCTCAAGCTGATAGGTGACTTTTTCTATCAATCTAGTTTCTTACGGAAAATTCTCTTTGCTCTAAGTGTCATGAAATCCCATACTTTCATCTAGATCCTAAGAAATGGTTAATGGAAACCGATAAATCTCACTCTTTTTGACTGACATTGTCATGGAAAACAAGCGCTATTAGAATGCCTGCAGATGAGATTTAATAATATATCGTGGAAAACTTTTCCGGGAAAATTGAGTCATTATTACTGAGCATATCATCGAGCATCGTACAAAACAGAGTATCTTACATGATGTTGTCGTGATTGAACCCCTGGTCTCCTGAGAAACTCGAAATAAGTGATCTGATACAGGATAATTGATGGATATCACTTCATGTCAATCATATCAGAACTGAAGGAAGATGCTAATGACTTGAGCAATGAAGATTTTTCCTAGAGAACTGTAACAAATTGATTCAACAGAAGTACTTTAAATATTGTTGGATAATATTCACTAGTAAATTGTGGCAGCACAACATTACTAGGCAGCAAAATGTGGAGGCCGAGGGTTTCAGCCTCGCAGGTCTTTGATGATGATGTTGATCTCAAAGTTTAGTATTCGTGTCAATGACTGGGAGTAAACGTCAAAATTCTGTTTTATAATATTTTTTTAGTTAGTATGACGCACAACAAGAAATATTTGTTACCCTGAGTGTTAATTCACAGATCATTTCAAGCCTTTCGGGTATACGAATGACTGGAATATATTCCAGACATAAATGTTCGCAAAGTAGTATTTTGAGATATTTTTTTCTAGTTCTCATCATCCGACTGAGTGTCTTTAAACTGTAACGGAATTCATGACATGCAGAGTCGAAATTTTGTTCGTATTGGCTAAATATGTGTACAGCTTTTTCATGACTTTTTTCTTTTTCAAATAGGTTTGATGTTGCTGTGCTGCGACTTGATAGACCTGTTCACTATATGCCTCACATCGCTCCAATTTGTCTACCAGAAAAGAATGAAGATTTTCTGGGGAAATTCGGGTGGGCAGCTGGTTGGGGGGCTCTCCAAGCGGGTAAGATTTCTTCATGGATGAACTTTATGCACTAAAATATGGATGATATACAAATGTCAAGAAGATATATCCTTATATTACTCTATTGAGACACCGTATCATCTCTCAGATGGCCTCGCATCATCCATCTCAAAAACCAGGTTGAATTTCTTTCGTGTGAGCGTTTTCCCGTCAAAGCAGCTCAATCCTTGGTTTTTTGCTTGAATAATTTTCCTATAAATAATAAGTGTAATATAGAATCATCTATTGCCAAGCTAGGAACTTTACTATCATTTTAGTTTCTCACTAGAAGTACGTGAAGATACTTGACATTTCATCATTCCTCGGGGCTATGGTTTTACTATGTTCTTGCGTCCTCCTCCTTACCAACTTTAATCAGTGGAATGATAACTGATGTGGTGATTGCAATCTACATTTCAAACGATCGATCTCATACGTTTCGAATAGTATCTCTAGTGCTCGCAAGGATGTGGCTTCTCTTGGAGTTAAGCAAGAGTCAAATACGCTCTGATTTTGAAAATTCATCACGATTAGGTGCAATGAAATCAGCCCTTTTGAAGTATTGGATATGAGAATTTGGTCGGAATCACAGAGCCGATTTTTTCCGTCAGATTTTAATGCTCAAATCCCGTTGAAAGAATGGTTGGACTATGAAATCATATTCGATGTCCTTCACACTTCTTTAGCTGTGAAAGTATTGGCTTTGATCAAACCAACGTTGCAACATAATTTTACTGGCTATAATAAGGGTTTCAAAATTTGGAGGGGGGGGGCGGAGCGGAGTTACGATTACGATTTTGCAGGGTTTTTTAGCTTTTTGAGGCAACGCTCAAAAAAATATCAAACGAGGTTTCCCGCTGCAGAATACTGTACCTATTTGTGATCCGTGCTTGGGAAACCTCGTTTGATAATTTTTTTTCGAGGTTTTGAACTCATTTTTTTTTTCTTATACTTCGGAACAAAAAAAGAAATTGTCTCTGGATATTCAAATCATTTATTCACCTATTGAATAAGTCGTATACATTTTTGCAATGACTGAAATTTCGTGATACCAAATCGGGAGCTTTAGATGAACGTTCAAATGTGAGATGGCATCTTGTCTGGGTCATTGACATTTACGATCAAAATTACCTGTTGGTCAATTAGTCAGTCACCAAGAAGTTAAAACTTCGCATCTTTGCGGCTCATGTACATGAATCATTGGACTCATGATACTAAAAAAGTTACCACTTATGCATCGAAGTAACATACCTGCATTCAAAGATCTTGACTGCATTATAATTCTAGGTTCGAGACTTAGACCAAAAACTCTGCAGGCTGTAGACGTACCCGTGATTGACAATCGAATTTGTGAGAGGTGGCACCGCTCAAATGGTATCAACGTCATAATCTACGATGAAATGATGTGTGCTGGATATCCTGAAGGAGGAAAAGATTCTTGTCAGGTAAACATAAAAAAATTTAATGAAGATCGAATGCAATCGGCAATGTTACACTTTTTCATTGTACAGCATTTCAATTGACCGTAGTGTGATCGGAAATTCGATTCCCGCTATATGCGCAATAACCGCGGTAGGTGCTAAACTTCTATGAATTGATCAAGAAATTCTAATTTTTCACTGTCGAGTTCTGATAGTTTGCTCATTTGCATGATACGACTTCAATCAATCAACATTTTTTTCATAAAACTTGAATTCAATTGTGAATTGCTCTTGTGGGATCGAAACGTGTGAAAATTCCTCATAATACTGGGATTTTGAAACAAAATTTTGAGTAAGCCAAATGAAGTCAATTCTCTGTAAACATATGTTTTTGTAACCTTTCTCCGTGTAATATCAACATCAAAGTTTGATTTCTAGAGCGATTATAATTATTTTCAAATCGATGCCACAGTTAAATGTTTTCCATTTCGATACAGGGAGACAGCGGGGGCCCATTGATGTTGGAAAGGACTGGAAAATGGTATTTGATTGGTATTGTTTCGGCTGGATACTCATGCGCTCAACCCAGACAACCTGGAATATACCATAGAGTTGCAAAAACGGTCGACTGGATAACATATGTCATCAACTCGTGACGGCATTTATTAATCTGATTGGATGAAAGATGAATTTCGAATGTAAATGCAAAAATGATAATATTCTGTATGAACGTCATCAAGTATGGAGATATCTAATCATGTACGTATTCAGAGTGGCTGTTATGATAAATTTGAATCTGATACTTACCAAATAACGCGGCACACGAGGCTGAGTGGTTTTTGCTGCTGGAAAATTAACTCAACTCATTTCCTATCACATGATCACATTTCATGAACTTTTGTTCAGACAACCATGGGTATTGACTACATTTGAGTACATGGGTATCAAAATTGCCCTATGAATGCAGTTTTTAAAGCGTGATTCAGTTATGAAGTACATGGTATCCTTGAATTTGTTCAAGAGTATGAGAATAGTTGCATTAGAGAGAATCTATCATTGTTGAATAGAAATTTATCTGTTTTGCAAGAGCCTTACACTCAATAGAGTAAATATTGGCTGAAGCATGCCCAGAATTCAATCAAATATTTATCGTATTGGAAAAAGTGATAATTTTGATCCCTCGCCTCGGAGATCATCCAATTCCTGGTATTTCGATCGTTGGTGATCGAAAAAATTGTTACTAGAAATATGGATCAAGATGTGAACAGTTTGATAAACTCAGATACCAAGATTGAATTCCAAAACACATGTTGGGGACCCTTTTTATCTTGGGCGATATCAGAAGTTGTTTCATTGAGATGTACAGCTCTGATTGTGGCTT
This sequence comes from Eretmocerus eremicus, assembly GCA_030522705.1. NCBI lineage: Eukaryota > Metazoa > Arthropoda > Insecta > Hymenoptera > Aphelinidae > Eretmocerus > Eretmocerus eremicus. The sequence goes on from JAPYYZ010000748.1 coordinate 9,468, forward strand.
ACGCGAACACATTATATTGTCAAGGACTCTCAAATCGTTGGTTGATAGATGCATAAATGTAAAAAAGTATTCTAGTTTCAATTCTTTGCAGTGGTTCTTCTTCAAGAACGATTTGTTGATTGTCAATTATTGTAAGTATTTAAATATCGAAATCATGTACATTTTCCTAAGATTGTAAATAATCTTTCTATGTTTAAAAATAAAGTCCCACACTTTGATATTAATTTAGATTGTGACCCATGTGATTTGTAACTTCCCAAAAAGTCTTTACCACTTCTTGTAATATATCAAGCAGACAGGGTAACTTCATCAATACATTCGATTTTGGGCGAATATCGTTCTCTAAAAGTAGACAGCTGAAAGATCTTCGAAACGCATCCTTATACATTTTGACGAAGAGAGAACCCTTCCCAAAATGAGCTGCCGATCGTTCCTTCGAGGAATTAAAACTTGGTGCCATGTAATGATACATCCTGCTTCGTGTGGTTACATACCGCATCATTAGAATACCCTTATAATTTTGTGATGGTTACCAAATATTTTGTAGTTTACCAAAATATTTTACTGTCAGCGGAGGAGTTTTTGGCATTGTCTGGCGTTATTCTGACTTGATTGCATGACTAGGTGAAAATTATTTTGATGTAATAATTTTCGGAGCATAAGTCACTCTGCGTATTTGCGTGGGAAGAGAAAATTTAATTTTTGAACTCCAATATGGTTTCAACTAAATTCCCGTATGTGAGTCTTGTGAAATTATGTTTTTTGTGATGACGTGACCCAAATTATCAAAATATATTGATAAGCATTTTCGAAAAAAAGATGGATGCATTCACAATTATCGAAGAATACAACAGTGGTAAAATTCTCGCTTGGCACTCATTATGAAAATAATTTCAAGCGTCGGTGTGAAATTCCTATCGAAAAAGCCAATGTGAAGATTTTACGTGGAATTTTTGGAGAAAAAGTCTAAAAACGCCACGTAGAATTTTTTCACGAGGAATTTTATGGGGAAATCATCCACGTAGAAAAAATTCCACGTGGCATTTTTGGACTTTCCCCGTAGAATTCCACGGTGATTTCCTCGTGTACTGTCGAGATCGGCAGATTGAAGAGCAGTCTATATTTTGTGAGACGTTTTTGAATGGATTGATTAGCGATGCTGAATTGAGTTTCTACCCAATCAGCAGTCCCAATGCAAGGGAGTTCCGTACATCAGGATGCTTTTTAGTATCCATGCTTATCATGAAGGTATCGCCCCACAATCTAGTAATACGTTGGCGCAGAACAAGTTAGGATCCGAGGTATTGCTGATGATGGATCGTGGAAAATTATCCGAGACCTCTCTCTACTGAATGAACAAAAAACATCGAAACTCAAGGAGAATATATGACGGAGAAACATAATCAGCTAAGACATATGATTGATACATATAAGCAAAATCGAGGGTCTACAGTAATCCGCAAATCAATTAATTAGGTGTGTGCGCGATTTTCAAAAAAACTTCCACTCACTTTGTAATGAAATGCCTTTTATTTGTTATTATTATTTTTCATATTTCTCAAAGCGAACTCATAGCTCAAAAATGATATTAAGAAGAGAGAATTATCAACTATGTATTGTACAGAGTATAAATTTTTTCTGCGAGTAATTTTCTACTCCTTTCAACAGTACTGCCTCTTAAATATAAACTTATGAAATAAATATATCCTATGCAGTCGATAAATGAAGATGAATTGGCAAACAACCTACTCCTCTTATCTCAATTTTAACAATAAATACTGTCGAACTAACAATTGTTCTTCGTGAACCTAGTTTTTCAATCTTGAAATTCTTAGTGACGAGCTTGATCTAATTATCAGGTTTGTCGATTGCAAAAGTATCTTATTCTCTGAATCTTCTGTTCAATTACCGTTATCGATATGGAAAAATATATAGTTGTTGAGTTACAGTGACTGAATTTGAGTTTTTTCACATTTTCCGTTAAATATGGTCAAGAGAGGCTACATAACGCTACAGAGAATGTATATCTTGTTCATGGAAGATCAGTAAATAAGGTGTAATTCAGAAATGTGCAGTGGCAAGAGTTAAATAAGTTGCTATAACGCTCAACAATGCGTAATGCAATAGCTAAGCATAACCAGAGATCTGGTTGGCATTTTCCTCATTCCCGAGGAGAATGAGATTAATCATTGATATGATTCTAATGCAATGAGGGCGAATAATATCTCATCGTTCGGGAGTTGAATCGATGCGGGACCGGATCTTCGTGCAAGATATGGCTTTAATGGAGACAAAAGAGAAGCAGAATTCTCTTTATTTAGAAATGAAGATATTTTTCACTTATTATTGTCGTTATATCATTATGAATGTATATGTGTTTGGTATATTTTATAATTAATATAAAAATCGAAGCTAATTTTCGGTGTCGTAGGTTGTTCGCTAGTGGAAATTACATGATAGAAGATAGATATATTGATTCTCAACCATTTATAATTACAGAGTGTTGAATATTTCCTCAATTTCCCTCTTTTCATTCGTAAAACATGCGTTTGAATGCGCGTCAGCTTCACCAACAAAATTCGATCATATCAGAATTCGATTCTCTTTTGATGATTCATAATCTCGCAAACCTTCAGTCATTCTTCAAGGTAAAGCGAGTAACAAATGAGTAACCAGTAACAAGTTTCCATTTTTTCTCTTATTGCTCCTACATTCTAAATTTCTCTCTTTCTCTTACAGTCTGTTTTTCGGACTCATGGGTTCGACTTTGCATGGAGATGTCCTTTCCAAATCCGACTCCTAGCATTTATTTTGAAAAATGATACATCGATGCATATGATAAGGGCAATTCCATGACCGTTGGACAAATGTTCGTGTGAAAGTTTCGATAAAATATCGAGATATGAGTACTTTTTATAGTGAATTCAAGACAGGATCTATTGAAAACACCTGGAGATATATCTTCAATTTCGTCCATTGGTTAATTTTTTAAACGCGTGCTCATCGTTCCGAAATAGGTTTTGCCTCATTAATCTCCTTAATTAATGATCTGCAAATGTACGAAAAGTGTGAGCTTATAGAATAAAATCTCATGAATAGCATATAAATCAAACGTATTTCGATAGTAATTTTTTTGAGAATGCAAGATAAAAGTCTTGCATTTTCTAAATTATTGAATGAAAATACGGTTTGTCCACTGTACAATGAGATCAAGACAGATTTTGCACAGGTGTAGAGTGCAGATGACAAATTCTTGCAAAATTATTAACAAATTCTCTTGTCCAAAAATAATCTTTTTAATATGCAGTGAGCGAAAGTTGACTTTACGAAATACTATCATAAGCAAGGTCAATTGGGTTACCTCACACATCTCACGAGGGCGCTAACTTGGCCTTCGGTTCGGGCCGGAACTATCACAAAAATACGGAAACCATCTCGCCGGCTGTCTAATACTTTTTTTGATTGTTCGGTCTGAGAAAGATATCTGAAGAAGTAGGCGGAATCAATACTATTCTTAGAAAGATCATGAAATCATCGTTGCGGGAAAAAGTATTTTCCACACAACTTTTTGATTCTTTTCTCTTCACAGACGATGAAAAAAGCGTATTCCACATATGGGCTGACTAGTTTTTACTTTTTTGAAATATTTTGGTGCTTCGCCTTCGGATTAAGCCCAAACAAATGCGGAAACCAGATTTTCTGACCTAACATCGAGATCTACTGTCTTGTCTATCAAGATTAATCCCATATTTTCATGGAATTGCCCTTAATTCAAATTAAAAATTGAATATTGTCTTCAAGTTCACATTTTTGCCAAGTCATCATGAAAAATCAATATGAATATAATCAACGAGAATTAAATAGAATAATGACAAACGCATTATTGAAATTTTCTCGCAAATGGTTAAAAATCTGAATAAAAAACTTAGCCTACGAAGAGACTCTTGGTAATGAGAGTATTATCCAATTGGCAGAGAATTCAGTAACAATGTGTTCTTGAGGACATCAACCACATATTCTCAAAACAATGTGCATCCTTGTATCAGAGGAACATCATCTCGCACACTCATAAGCGTATCACCATGTTCCATTGCACCGAATTTGCTATTTTGATCTCAACTCGCTCTCATCCTTGCTATTCCTTGTATGGTCAAATGAATATTCATCTGTTCACCTCCTATTTTGATGCTCTGAGCTAGGAAGGATCTAGTTGGTCTGGAATTGCTCGCATTCTCCTAATCTCCCCATGAAAATCTTCATGAATTTGAAATTGTGATGTTATTTAGTGAATTTGGGTAAAATGAAAGCGAAATAGAAAGATCAGTCACGATTATGGCCATTTCTATTGTGAATACCAAATTTGACCTCAAAAGTAGCAAGCGTCGGAAAAAATTATGAACGAGTTATAGCTGTCATCCGAATGTTGAAGGTAGGTTGCTGGTCCATCGGACAGATCAAAAATTTCAAGAAATCTAACAAATTACTGAATTCCTTAAACATGACTAGTGTGCTCTCGAAGCTCCTCGGATGCGAGGTCGGGTCGAAGGACTTTGATGGAAAATTTTTTACGACAGATGAAAGTCATGAAAAAAACAAGCTTACGCGAATTTGAGTACATTTTGCTTTCCCTCGACAGATCTGCCTCTTCGCGGAGGAAGGGGGGGGGGCTGAAGGGATCTAACAAGTTTATTAGTCTCCGATGCATTAGCCTGTGTGGTCGAGTTTTTGATCGCACTTTTATATGAAAGTGCATAAGTATCCAGCACTTTCATAAACTGACCAATTAAAAGCTTGGACGCTCGGACACTCGGGTCAATGCATCGGAGGCTAACCTTGGCAGATCTCTTCAGCCCCCAAAGGTACGCGAGAGGCGAAATGCAGTGAAATTAACACAAGATCAAATTTTCCCACGACTTTCATCTTCCACTAAAACACTTCAACCCAACCTTGCATCCAAGGAGCTTCGAAACTACACTAGTCTAGTTAGAAGAATCGAATAATACGACTTGTGACCTTAGAATCAGCAGATCTGCTGTTTCACATTAGCTTGTCAGGGCCGATCATAATATAACTTGATTTGAAAATGCCGTCAGCGATAAGGTCTTCGATTGATCTTATCGAACGAGCTAAACATCAGTTCAAAAAGTGAAACAAGCAAGGACGTATGTTTGTGACACTCATCAAATAAGAGTTATGCATGATGCATCTGATTATTCAATCAATAACTCGGTCTAAATTATTGCAAAGAGATCAATAAATGATGTGTCAACATTTTTTCTTGATGAGTATACACCAAAGTGTCCTCTTGAAGAATTCACATTTCATTCTTCAAACACAATCTCTTAGTCTAGAAAAGACCATTGAAGAACAACACGCATATCTCAAAATATATATTTGTTGAGTTTTTGAGGATGATGACCAACGGTTGAACTATCTACGAATCAGAATGACCAAATTAGGTCCATGATTGTATAAATATGTGATTATTTTGACCACGGAGACATGAATAGTCCGAAAATACCGAGAATAGTGGATTAAAGAACGGACGGATCTCTATGAACCCTATGGACGGATCTAATCAGCCACAGTGATGATGAATGTGTAGCGATTCATTAAGAAATTCAAGAGATTTTATACCATAACGATGATTAGATCACTCTCCTGTTGCTATCCAGACTATTGAACAAACTATAGGAGAAGAAGACCTATTATTGGAGTCTACATGTTGTTTTCATGGACAGATTGGAGAATGCGAAATTCTTCTGAAATCTGTCAATTCCACTCTTGCTTCTCATAACTCATCATATTTGGTGTCATCTAGCTGTCTCTATTTAATTACTACCTCATTCCATTCAAGCTTAGCATCCTTCATTCGCTCATTAGTGATATACATTCATGGTCTCTTATACAATAATTTTCGCATTTAAGATCCTCAAGAACTTTTAAGGGCGGCTCGCAATTATGCGCGCTTCTATTACTATAATTGCATGACCTCAGAGAAAATCGTCAAACGCGGGAGTCCCTGTACATATTTTTACAAGTTAGAATATTATCATTAATTCAATAGACCCAGCTCCTTCGGGCCAAAATTGCACCTAGACTGGAAGTATCGAGCGACGATTGAAGATTGACCATCGACTTTTAGTCTTGTGTATGGTTTTCAAAAATATTCACAATAGTATAACAGAACCTAGATTTTTGCAAAGTCTTAGCTTGTCAGGTCTTCCAACGTTGGATTAGTTATTGACTCAAGTCTGACAAGGAAATGATATTGCATTGGATGAATAATGTTTTTGGACAGTAAGAATGTCCTTTCTACGAGTTTTCCTCCAAAGATTTTCCAGAATTTTTCCATTTTTTCTGTTCAATCCCCTCAAAATGCTAAATCATGTAACGATCATGATCTAAATAATCTTCATTCGTCGCTTTGTTTGCATAACAAATGTGTATCGATAATTATTACTATGAGACTTGCACAAAATCAACGTAGCAGAGACAGACTCTTTTGAATTCAGTTTTCAATCGCAAAAGTATCAACTTTCACATCCATTCCATGCATCGTATCCGGAGAAATGATAATCATCAAAATTGATGAATTAGTTTATTCTGCCGCAGTGCAAAAATCACGATGATTTACGATTCTCGTCAGAGTAGATGTTAATAAAACAAATCGTGGTCTTGTTGGAAAACGGTCTGTTTTTGGGCCTGGGGAATTAGAACTTTTGATGAACCATAATAGAATAAAATTCTTTTTTCTTTGGGCATTCGTAATATTCCTCTTGACATTGCTCTTCATTGAAATGATAATTACCAAAGAAGGCCTGCATTAGATGATGTTTAACGAAGTTCATGTCTTTGATTCAGTCATCGGTATTTTATTGAATTTCTCAACTTGGGAGTCAAAGATCTCCTCTATCCAACCATTACTGCCGTCCCAAGTCAGATATTCGCAAATATCTTTCAGTTTAAATGGCAAAATCCTTCACGTATTCAAAAATGCCTGAAAAAATCATAGGAGTTTTGATATTCACATTCAAATCTCTCGATTTGATTTTGTACAAGAAAGTCAAAGGAGATAAAATACATGCGCCCATCTCTCAGTGCGTCATTGCTACGCTTACGGTTTCCTGATTATGGAGAAGTCAAGAATGAAGCAATGATATTTAGTTCGTAAAATGGCATTGGAGGACTAATTTTATATTTCTTTATCAACCTCAAATTTGAGGCCGATTTATAATGAAATATCGATCATAATTTGATCGCCGAGATGCTAATCAATGAAAAAATGCATCTGACTGCCATCGTGAAAAGAATCGCCTGGACCCAGGATTGAACTGGAAACCTTCTCAATGCCGGTGAGACGCTCTGCCAGATGAGAAAGGAACTTAAAATAAATATAAGCCAGATAAAGAAACATAAAATTAGTCCTCCAATGCCGATTTACGAACTAAATATCATTGATTCACATAAGAGGACGATTCAAGCTCGAAAAGGGTAGCCTAAATTCAACAATAAAGTATTCTGTTCCCAAGAAAAGAGGCTTTCAGGGACTTTATAGTCACGATCAATGGTTTATTTCACACTCAATCTCAGGATTGTATAACTTGTGGCTTATTCCTCATGCTTAGTAAATTTTATGTTCGACTCTTATCATATTTGTCAGGAATAAAGGGCCATTGAATGGCACCAATTTGGGACGGCAGAATGAGCATTGCAGATCACAAAGCTGCTGCTTCTTCTGTTCACGCTTTAATTATACTCCTCTCAATAAAATTCCACCATTAAACAAATGATACATTACTTAGTGCTAATCACATTTTCACCCTGAGGTTATGCAAGTCTTTTCAATTTTATTCGGACGCAATAGTTTCAAAATTTCTCATTTTTGGTTAGTAGTTATTAAAATGGTGAAACCTATTTTAGAGGCATTATCTTCTGATCTCCACTTCACCCATCATGGCGTTTTATCTCTAGTTTGTTCGTTAACTGCAAGCTGAAAACAAAGATGAATTTTTTCTAATTCTGATTAAAATTTTGTTTAACTCATGATGACTTGAACTCGAAAAAACAATCTCACATCTATGAACATGTGACTTAAACTCACTCGAATTGCGTACCATCTTCTTCTGAACTGAATTCTTCAAAATTCTATATTATCTCTGCAAAAATTCCTCTTGACCAATATCTAGCAATAAGCGGATTATCCGTAGTCGTCCTATGTAGACCACGTTTTATATGTATCCATGTATTGAACGAATTTGCGCGCATCTTCAAAAATTTTCATGTTCTAAATTTCCATTCACTTTTTCACGATCCAGACAATCGAGAGATGGTACAATCAATTTGCGAGAATGGGATTAGAATAAACTTTGCGCGGACGACTCCGATTAACCACTGTTTATTTACTATTGGTCTCATTCTTTTTTGTTCGTGATTTTTCTATTGAGCTGAATAAAAATTTGTGATTTGGGAGGAGGAATTGTCATCTCATTTCGTATGCTTGAATTTTGGTTTTAATCCCTTCCAAAATGTTCGGACCCGTTGAAGGTTCTTGAGAGGGATGCATTCCTTCCAAAATTCTAAACAAATTTCTTACAGCATCCGTATTACATTACTCAGAGCTTACAAAAAGTAAATAATAGAATTCAACCCTACGAATCGACCTTATCAAAGTTCCAATTCCAAAGAGCAATTTAGTCGATATCAGTCAGCCTCATTTTTCCATGAAAGATTCCTCTATTATATTCCCTTTATTGTCATCAAAATGCTCATTTTTTGTCATGACATAATTTTTCTCTTAAACGTCTAGTATTAATTATTGTTAATCTCACAGTTAAGCATATAATGTTTTCCTAAAAACATTCTATGCGGAACTATCAGACATACTTTTGAATCATGAGTCTAAATTTTTCAAAACTTCAATTTTCGCTTTTACAGTTCTCTTTCATGTCAGTTATCAAATAACTACTTTCAATTATTCGATTCAATATATATTATTCATAGCTTTCTTGCCTTAAGGCCATAATAATCTGAAGTTGAGAGACTCGGTTTGAGTTATAGTGTAATTTAACATGCTTTGTAAAAGTTTCAAAACTCACACGTTACACCTCTATCCCGCTGATGGAAGGCGTTCTTTGTCCCCTTTCTCGATCTCAACGTCGACTTTCAGATTATAGTATATATAATGCTTTTCTGTAACTTTGAATTCTCATAATATTCCGCCCATCTCAATCGTCACGCTTCGATGCCTTTGCCGTCATGCGTGCTCGTATATAATATATTTATAAGATTTTCATTTATATAGATTTTTTTCAATAACGCTTCGGCTCTATTTCAAATTGTAACTCGATACTTTCTTAGTTGTTTGCTTAGAAAACAAGGCAATTAGATTGAGTTCTTCGTTTATACACTCGAACCTTAATCACTTTTTCATCTCGTATATATCTATAATATTTATATATCTATTTATATATATATGTGTGTGTGAGTATGAAAGAAACGATTTTCCTCGTATATACATATGCTTGTCAAGTACAATCGCAACGGATAAAAAAAGACTAAGCTCTCGTTCGGAATCTTTACGGGCCAACATTACTCTAGCTTTTCTTTAAATCTCCTCTTTCTCTGTATCATACTTTCTATTGCTAACTGGACTGATTGCTCGAGCCTACCTCTCTATTATTCTCAAGCTTCGCGATTCTCTACTTACTCCTCGCATTCTTGGTTCTCTCTTTCAAGATCAACTTTACAATCTCACGTCATCCTAGCTACGTGTGAGCTGGAAAAGGGAGCTTGGCTCTCGATTTTCCTTCTTTCGCCCACCTGTCTCTTTTCTTATAAATTTATACCGCATTCTTTGAAATTGTTCCTCATCTAAATTATCTTAAGAGAGCGAATCGATTCAACTACCGTTGACTCGAGTGGATAGATCGTTTTCGCTCTTATTGGAGCGGAGATCCGCCAATTTGGGGCGACCGTCTAAGGACAGCCGCACTCGTCGACGACCATTTTCGGTAGGTCCCTCTTGATTATGTTGGAGTCGGGCCCGTAGTAGATGAGCGAGATCGACGAGAATTTGAGGGGCGCGCAGCACGGCTGCATCCCCGCGAGTCTGTCCATCTTGCGGTACTCCTCGATAACGTGCGTGTAGTAATTCGGAAATGTGTCGGGCGTCCTGTGGCCAACTGCGCAGTCCCCTCTGCAGTAGTTCGCGTAATATCTGCAATGAGAAGTTCTCGATTTACAATACAATTCCTCTATGTACAAGGATATGGGTGGCTTTAAACAAAACGTGATAAAGGTATTTGGACTTTTAGAGAATTGTTTTGGTTCGTTATGGATTATTTAATCCAGATATGACCTTTTGGTAAAATTCCTTCGATAACATTCCCATTTTTGGGCTGAATACCTATCGTTTTCTGAACCATATATAGTTCTACGAAGATTCAAACGAATTACCTCGACCCACATGATCAATCTATTTATCGAGTTATGAGTGAAATGATAAAGTTTGGAGGAATTGAGCTGACTTGAATAGCCGGATCACAACAGTTCTACTAACTCTAAAAACTGGTGAACTGTATTATTGAATGGTGGAAAGAACGATTAGTTCTTTTGAGAATTGATGATTGTCCAAACTTTCAGGATCTTGACATGTACATCAGGAATAGGTAATGATCTCTGGACTCTCAGAATTCTCACTTGCAAAGTATGTTTCACACTCCCCTTGGAAAAAGGTGTGGTACGTGGTCACCGGGTCATAATCTTGTTTTATTCACGAACCTTTTCGACTGTCCGTTCACGATTTCGTTAACAATTGCCGAATGACCCGTGAGATTCCTTACATTGATGTCTTCGCACATATATCGGTTTTATGATACCTTACGAATGACTGTTACGTTAATTCAGGGTCAGAAGCGAGTATCGTCATCAACTTGTTAGTTATCTACTTTCTCTCCTCGAACTCGACAGGCTTATTTCTAGCATAGACAGCATGGAATGCATTGAAACGGAAGGATTTTCATTCTAGTTGATTCATTTTATATTTGAGGACCTCAGCAGTTATTGGATGGATACCGTGTTGTGAAGTTTTGAAAGAGATTAATCGAATGAAGTAAATGGGAGCTTGATTTATATTTGAATATTCCACGTAACTATGAGATCATCAATGCAGCTATTTCACAAGTCCGGATATGATGTATAAACTATCATCACGTAATAATAGTACTAGCTACTGATTTTTACAGATTCAACATTGATGAATTTCGATCTTCTCTGAGTTCGGTTCCGGTGAAACTACTTTTTGGTCTTTGTTTACTTGAAAGGGCGAGAAAGTATTAATAGGTAATGGTTTGGATCAAAAATTGATTTTTTGGGATTAAGGTTCTCAAATAACATAGAAACCTAAGAATACTAACTTTTTCAAGCACTAGCTCTCTGGATACGTTAAAACAATTTCAGAAGTGTTGAACAAAATAAATTACGCGTGAAACTTTTTGAAATTTCCAGAATTCACGTTTTTTGACAAAAATTAGAAAAATTTTACGCGCAATTCGTCGTATCAAACACTTCTGGGAACTAATTTAACACATTCAGAGAACTAGTACTTGAAAAGTTAGTATTTTTCATGAGTTTTGTGTTATCTGAAAGCCACAATGTCAAAAAATAGATTTTTGAGCCAAAATCACTCAAAACCTACCTTGACCTGTACATTTTACACTTCCGAGAATAATTAGGTAAAGCCCATATGGGATCCTTTGCACCCCATGTGAAAAACCTTCCTTCCCCAGTGGTATATGGTCAATTCCGCTGAAACTGCATAATTTTGACCCCAAAAACGACGTAGAGAGAGAAAGAACTCGGCTAAATTCATTTTCAACAGGAGGCCTCGGAGGCTATTAAAATTTGTTCTTAGTGGTAGTTTTAGTCATTTGAACAACATTTTCATCGGTCTTGGCAAGATATATGTGACTCAGTCCGAAGGTGTTCTGGAACTCTGCTAGATTTTGCCACGATCCGGACAGCCACGATACGGACATTGCAGGTTTCAAAGTAGTCTTAAAATGTTTAGTGTTGACTGATCCAATTTTTTGAATACAGGAAACCTATTCATGGTACGACTCATCGGAAAAATTTTTGATAGGTATCATGGTCGAACTGCGCTTGATAACTATTAAGCCTTGATACGGACACTTGTTATTTTGGAGCAGAAAAACTGAAGCTCTTTCTCATATCTTTTGGTACATGTTCAATCTACGGCTAGAGTAAGGGCGCGATTTTGCAGTTGAACCCTTCTGAATGGTGATGAAATCGGAACGGAGGGGTTTTCAGCCTTCAAAATTATTCGAGCAGCAATACCGTGAGTACTCCAGAAAAGTGAGCAAAACCCATGGACAAAATCTCGACCACAACCACACGCTCAGAAGAAATTCTAGTTCCCCCTTACTGTGATAGATATACCATATTGTGACCGAATAATAATATTTCACACCGCCGAAATCGATCGAGTTACTTTTTATGTGAATGTCCTGCACGTAAAGTGCGAGAGTTGAGCTAGGGACATGCCACGATACGGGCATTTTGGCTACTTATGACAGTATGGGCTAACAAGAGATTCGTTCTCACTCTAAAAACTATTGTACCACTTACTTTCTGGTAGGATACACCATGAAAAATAGTGGGCCAGCAGTATTATTCGATTTTCCATGATTGCCAGCTCCGGACAGCCAATCGTGCAGTTTTAACGGAATCGACCATATCATGATTTTTGACCCAAAAATCCATGGAACTTATATTTCCACATGTCTTCCAAAGTGTCCAATAAATCCGCTCCGACTTTGGGAGAATTACATGTGCAAACTTTATAAACAAACATTCCCACAAAAATCAACCTTTTCTCTAGAAAAATTCTTAAAATGGTGAATTCTTGACCTTTTTCACAAGTTTCTTTGCGGCTCTACTCGGAAGATGGTACACTGACAGATGAGAACTATCACAATTGTGGAACAAAACAATTATGTATTTATTTGCAATAATTATCCATAATCATTTCGAAATGATTCGGAATCAGGTTAAAGCATATAAATCACAGCTGATAATTGTCATATTTTATGCGATGGAAAACTCTATTTGAATCATGGAAAAAGTGTAGCAACACTCTTATGATGATTGTAATTTTTCGAGACCTATCTATCGAGATATTGGAAGAATCACAATTTTGCGCCATTAAGCCCAGATGGGGTTCAAAAAACCCCACGTGGGCTTACGAAGACTGCAACGTAGATTGATCGACTGCGTGACGCAAACTGACGCGTGCCATGTAATGTACAGTGGCACTTCGGAACTGAGAACTGGTGGCGCCACAGGTACGATCAATCAACCTTAGTCTCTAAGTCAAACGTTGAATTTAGCTTGGGGTCTTTTGGACCCCCGGTGGGGTATACGGGTTAATTGTTCACGAGTGGATGAATAAAGTACTGAATCGATTCAAGTATCGAGTCAGCAACAATTTGTTGATACGAGTTTTGCAAGACGCGAAGAATGACTAACTCTACATAACAATTTCATGATTCCAACGGCAACCTCACACAACACCAATGAGGATTTTTTTAAAGTTAGATAAGACTCCTATAACATTGTAGATAACTCAAATCAGGATTTCATTAAGACGCTCTGTTCTCATCTCAACCTTCACTCAACTGAAGATTCCATTGATGCAAAGTAGTATTGAGATTATAATATGCTTTTACCCTTACCCTCTAGGAGCGATAATCCAGTCGTCCCAGCCGAGGTGGGCAAAGTTGACGAAGAACCTCTGCTTGCAGCACTGGCCTTTGAGGGCGCTTGAGCACTCGATCGCTCGCCTCCTTACCCTTTTCAGGGTTGTCGGTTCGGTCCTCACAACCAGAAACGGCCTGTCCGGATCCTGAGTGCCTGCAAAAAACATTTTCGCCCCTGATTCAAGCGCAACGTGTCTGAGTGTTCCTCCACAATCTACCCCGAGTTCCACAGCTCGAGAGTTGCTAAAACATTCTTAGCCACAAGACTGGTCACATGTTCATAGTTCCTTCGCTATCACCTCCTTGCTTCTCAAAATAATTTTCGCAACTAGCGAGTTGTGGAACGTCGAGACTGCACATTGATTTCTTGCGTTTTAACACATATGCATGGTGTAGTTCTATGAGCTAAGCGTCGAGAAAGGGGCTACCACGACGTCGACTGCGACTACTACTTGGTGCGTGAGTCTTACACTGCAATACTGTATAGAGCTATAGCTCGGCTGGCAATTGTTTCGTAGCTCATTCGAGCGAACTCTTCGTCATTGTAGCATATGGAGAATCGGAGGCAGAGCTCGTATGCTTTGCTCATATATAAGGCTACTTACTCTTGCTATTTAAAGACGGCTCTAGAACGTGAGGCGAATGACCGAAGGTGGACACGTGCACGTGCGAGCCACATCCGGTGCAGTCGACGAGCAACGTGAGCCTGTCTCTGCTGGTGAATGTGTTCTGGTACCAGTCGCTCACCACCCCCGTAACGTCAAATTTTTGCCAGCCTAGCTGGCCCACGTTCACCACCAGAGACGTCACCAGCGCCAGATGCTGGCCCAGCTCCTGCGATTACGATCACAAATTGACAAGAGTTAGAAGTGTGGAAGGAGCGTGGGGATTTTGCAGGAGAAAGTAAATCATCGGGGTTCAGAAAGTATTCACAGGCTAGACCTGCAGGCGGTGAGGTGCGAAAGTGTGGTGAGTCCGAATTTCGCCCCTGAAGGTTTTCATGAGAACGCACGTGGAATTTGTTGAGGATATACTCAAGGGATTACCGCAAAAAGTCCTAGAATGTCACGAAGGGTCTCAAAATCGAACTCGTCGCGGAAATTCATGTTTTATTTCGTCTGGTTTCCCATGCAAATTCAGAGGTTATGGAATGCTCGTATGTTTTTCTGGGTCTACTCCGAATTGATATCAAAGATTCTACGCATAGGTACCCAATCTGAGAGGTTCTCGGTGAAGTTTCACGTGGATTTCTCTCTTCGATCTGTCGTGGATTCTATAGTTTGATCGAAATATTCCGTGTAGGAAGGCCCGTGTATTTTCCGTGGAATTCCACAAGTGAAGTCCAAAAGTGTCAAATGGAATCCGTCAATAAAGAAATTCGCGTGACATTCTCAGACAGTCCGATCGGAAAAGTCAAGTAGGAATTCATGTAACATTTTCCGATAGCTCAATTGGGAAAGCTAACGTGGAAATTCCCGTGAAAATTCCATGTGGATTTCCTCGTTGATGGATTCCACGCGGCATTTTCTGATTTTTCCCGTGGAATTCCACGAAGAGTTTATGAAGATAACACGTGTGATTTGCACGGGGATTTCCACGAGGGCTCTTCAGATCGGGGGACTTGGAGTCCTGTGGAATTCCTCGAGGATTCCTATGTGTGATTTACACGGGATTTCCACGATGACTTTTTGAACTATGGAGTGGGGCTCGACGGGCAATCCACGGAGGAATACGGGTGGAACTTTATCGTGAACTTTTCAGATTATGTACCTGCTCAAAACTATACGATATCAGACTGGATATCATGGAGATTCAAGGGATGGAACTTCAGAATTCCCCTACCCGATTTCAAGAGTCCACGTGGAAATTCCCGTCGAAATTCCACATAAAATTCTCCGTGAATTCCACGTAGATTTCTTGTGGAATTCCCCGAGAAAAGTTTAAAAATGCCCCGTGGAATTTTTTATGAGGATTTCTACATGGAATCTACGGGGGATTCCGAGTGGAATTTCCGTGGGGCTTTTCCATGTGGACTCTTGGGATCGGGTATGGATTCCTACGTGGTCTTTTGGAACTGGCTACCTCGATCTGAGTATCAACATGGAAACTCCATGAAGGTACCGAGGAAAATTCTGCGCAAAAATGACACTTGAAATTTCAGTCATAAAACTCTTATGGAGAAATCCATTCGAACATCGTATAATTTGAGGTGAGACTATGAAAGCTCCTCAAAAACAGTCACTGCAACGCATAAAAATGCAAAAATAATTACACGACTTCTGGATCTCGATGGGAAATCAGACAATATGATAAAGGTGGATTCCAACGTAGATTCTAATGGTGAAATTCCACGCAGTGCCTCAAAAAGTTCTCCGAAAATATGTCGTGGAATTCCATGGGAATGCTCATATTGAAATTCTAGGGGTTTCTTACACAAAATCTTCAGATTGCAATGTTGGAAGGGTCGGAATATACCATAAACAACCCTTCATTGAATACTGCAATGAGAAAAGGCTGCATTTAGGCGGGCGTGTGTACATCTTTTTTTCAGGAGTAAGCCCTGTTTTTACTATAAATTCTACCATAAAGATCATAATTTACGCTATGGTGAAGTTCAGTTCAAGATTCCAATCAAACTCCTTTTCTAGGTTATGAGAGATTAAGAACATGCTGCCCAAGATATAAAGTGTTGTTACACTCAGGAACTATAATCAAGATGTGGTCCCATCAACTTGATTTTTCCTAACTCTTGACAAATGAAAACCTTTGGTAGTTCAGATATTGGATGGGCAAAAGGGTGACTCTGAGTGCTGTCAACATTTTTCTATGATAAAATAATGTCGATAAATGATTCGTCATGAGATTTGGTTGCTGTTGACTGCTAAAAAACTCTCAATTGATTCTCGTAATTTCAATTTATTATTCCGTCTTTAGCGTGAAGCTAGCCTAAACAGAGCAATATGTTTATTTCAAGATTTAGTGGGATTACACTCCACAGTCTGTGGTCGTAACGAATAATGGGTGAATAAAGTTATGGAACTGTAATGATATACCTCGATGTCGATGGAAGGAAACTCCGATAAGTAGAATGAGGGTTGGAGAAATTCGCATTTCTAGCGGCTTTAAAGAAAGGGTAAAACATTGATTCTTTTCCCATCGAGTTCAACTGACGAGACTGACTCTAGTAGGAGCTCGTTGCAAGAAAAAATTGAGACAACGATTGACAGCGAGAATGATACCAGTTTCATGGTCGCAATTTGCTTTGTGGATAAAATTTCATGCTTCTCTCGATCAGACAGGTAGAGCAGGAGAGAGAATCTAAGATTCATCGGAGCTTGCGAGAATAGAGAGCCGTATAAGAGGAAAAGAGGCACGAAAGGTGTGGAAGAAGAGTCTAATGCACACAAGCCGAACAAGTGTACAACACACGAGTAGAGAAGTGTCATAAGCGCGAGGCATGGGAGAAAGGGGCGCAGTAAACGTGTTAAAGCCCCCGTCGCTTAAATACCATTCGTAACTATAGAATTGCCGGCGTCTCTCGGTGGCATAGCCTATTATAGTTAGCGGAAATCCCGCAACTGCCCCCGCTTCTGGGGGCAGAAACACGACTAGAGAAAGAGCCGAAGATAGAGAGAAAGCAGAGAAAGAGAAAAGAAGCAAAATGTTTTATCAAACGAATATAGGCTGTAGGCGATTGACAGGGTTTTCTGAAGGACCGTGTAAAATTTAGTAGAATGAAGTTGATTGAGACACTATGTTTTACGTTCTGTCCATCTTCATCAACGACTTCAACATTGATCGCAAATCTTGTATGGCGTCAATGAAGTTGTTCAGTCACAGTTACTAATGACGAATGAGATGTACTGTAAACCGAGGTGGCTTTTGGGAAGATTGGGGTGACTATGGAAACTCGACAATTCTGTCCAAACTTTTGACCGCTCATCGACTTACAGAGACTTCATTTTGAAGGTGAAGGGCCCAGCTTTCCGACCCAACAATCCTACAATATGGTGCAGAACGAGCTAGTAAAAAATTGGAGCCAAAATACCAAGTGTTCAAATCCTAGACTGGTCTTTCTAAAGACATACCTGGTTGTGGTATATCGTTTGTACGCATCTTTCATTTAGCTCCGTCATGAATGGTTTGAACACTGACATAAGTGTAAAAAGGTACACGAATAATGAGTAATTTCAAGTGAGTATGAAGTGATCGACGTTAGTAGTATAATGTAGAATAGAATGAATTCACCAATCACAGCATTTTGAATGGGCTCACTAGAGTATGTCATGAATTCGTAATAGACGAGTACTTATATTGTTATCAATAAGTATCGACCAACCACTCTTTGATTGTCAAGGTTTGAAGAGTAGTTATCAATGCGAATGGAAGGAATCATTGATGATGCACTTGGACGTCTGGTGTTATTTGAACCTCACTTTCATGACTAAATCTTGATGAAGTAGCTGATTGGTTGTCAAAGCAGAATACTTGAGATAAAATTTGTTCGATGAACCTTAGCTAACTGTCACACCAACCATAATAGTCATTTTACTGTTTCAGTTACATCCACTATTGGAGAAATTGTACAGACAACGTTCCTGAATTTTTTCACTTGAATCAGCTGTTAAGTCAAGGGACAGTATAGATTTCTCCCTGCTTAAAGAGTAATACTGTATCGACCATGAATTTTTCCCGAACCGCGTGAATTTTTTATGATATTGTAAACTCAACGATGAGGCTCGTTCGAAACAGTAAATATTGACTACCCTCATAATTGTTCAACCTGGCATCGATTTCGGCAGTTGAACCATGAAGCATAAGCTCATCGAATTACTTATAAAATCTATGCTGATGAATCTTGATCACTATCTCCTCAATCACGATAGCTTTTATGGGATAGAAGTAGTATACCTATAATAATCTTACTTCTTCGTAACCAAGTGAATAATTGAATGAGTGACTTACTCTGCCTCGCAGATGAGTAACGTTGCCGACGCGCACCCTAAACACCCAGAGCGTGATATTCCTCTGGTTGTCGGAGTGCTGCCGATGATGCTGATAATGGTGCGTATTCTTCTGCTCGACTCGAGCCCATAACGTAGCCTTTTTTATTTTCAGCGGTTCCAGCGCTGGCTCACTACTTGATAACGGAAACTCTAGGAGTGGCTGACTATTTAATGTACGTCCTGAAATGGAGAAAAAAAAACAATAATTAGTCTCTGACATGACAATAATTAGTCTCTCATTGAGGTCAATAATTGCAATGCAGCACAGTATGTATTTCACAATTGTTCGTCGCCTGCGCTCTAGTGTCAATGATCGATGGCGAATAATCGCTCGTTTTAAGAGCTCCCTCTACCCCTCAATAGCGCTCATTTCATGTTTAATTGATCGGAGTCAAGTGAGTGTCGGATAATGGCGACATTGCAGCCGTAACCAAGAATATCTTGATTGTACATAGCTCTGTTAGATCGTTCATTCTTAGCTGATGAGTTTATGTCGTGAATCGATGAGCTATAACTATCTTGACACCGTGCGCTCGGTTGACATTGATGTTTGTGGTCTTAATTTTTGCTAGTGAATCGCAATTTCTACGAAGATTCATCGTTATTAATGCAGGCAATGATTCAATAGTATTTTCAAAAGCTGGAATGTATTTTAAGAACACAAAAGGTTGAGTGGAGAATCCATGTTGTCAATAGTCGTTAATATACAAGTCATCATGCATAGCTTGAGTGCACGCGGAAAGATAAATTATTATCAATATTACAGCTCAGATACAACCAAGGTACAGTTGCAGAATTAGTTATAATATTGTGACTTGGAAGGTATAAAATTTTGTGACGACGGAAATCAAATCTGAAAAAGTGAACCGATACCATCTTAACTCTAATTTCCCAATTAATTTAAAACGCTAATAAAGTAGATGATCAGCATTGATCACCTCACGTCGTAAACTCATGATTTCTGTTTGAAATCAGTCATAGTCTTGAATTTGATGTGAGGAATCGACGCACGCATAAGCTCGCTTTCATTAGGGAAATTCAATCGTGATGTACGCAGCTCATCGGATGATCCGCTATCGCATCGAATTCAATACTTTCCTTTACCGTACTTTATCTCTACCCAACCAGTTCACGCATGAGTGTTAGTCATCCATCCGCCAAATCACCATATAAATGCTCACCATCCGCGGAGGACTAGCTGTGGCGGCCGGTGAATAGGCGAATGATCATCATTGGTCCCCGGTAAATGAGCGGATGGCCGTCCGGAGCGTCCAAAAAATGAACGGATGACCGCGGCGAGTCATATGGAGAATTCGGCGGTTCTAAATGACCACGAGTAGCATTTGCAAAATGTGAGGACAGACATTAACCGCGGGCATACAAGCTGACTAGGAGGGGTTGTCATGTTTGGGAAACGGATTTGGCTCAAACTTTGGGAATCGTTTCCTTTTGCTACTAAAAGACGAGATCCAAAGCCGCAAATTCCAACTTAGGCGTTTCTGAACTACAAGCTGTCACATTAGCCTTGCCCATATAGGCCCATGTTAAAAATGATATCTATAGATATATCAGGGATGCTAATGCCATAAGCTGTGGCTCCAAAACGCTTGAGCGTTGGCAAGAGCGGCGTTGAGATTCATCTTTAGGCAGTGAAAGTAGCCGATTCCCAAAGTTCCAGTCAAATCCATTTCCCAGCGATGATAACCTCTCTTTGTTAATCAAATTAGCATTCGGCACCTCATTCGCTCTGAAAACTCTCCTCGACTACGACGCATGTCTAGAAGTTGCATAACGATTCACTTTCGCGGTCACATTCATTGCACCGCCAAGCCGAGATCTTACAGAGGGCCATGATTTGCCGTCCGATCCAAATGTACGGTAACTTTCTCCATATTTTAGAGTGTATGATTGATTGATTGATTGATTGATAATTTATTTTGCCTTGGGGTATAACCTCATCTGGCAAATGAATAGTAACAAAATACAGCTCCAGTTTTTAACATGAACAGTAGAAAAAC